>CANNZV010005221.1:23-29811 GCA_947561585.1 Caprella mutica | reverse complement strand
GATAACCATTATATACATCATTTTATCCGTTTCAGAATAGATAATTCATTTCATTTAATTCAATTAATCATACTCCTCCTAACAAAGCTCACTCACCAACCAGACTAACTAATGTGCTTCATTAACTCTCACCTGTAAGTTTACTTTGTTTTGTTTTCATTATCTTTTGTATTTCATATGTTTGTTTATTGATTATATTGGATTTCATATTTTCTGTTTACATCTTCATACTCTTAGTTCATATTTTGAATTCTCATATTAGTTTTTTATTTCAGCTTGTTCATCCCCCATCATGCTACCTAAATCCTATCACCATTCCTAAACCTCATTCATAACTCCTATTCTTAAATCTATATTGAACGAATCACCAGTATCATCATTAACCTAAAAACTTACCAAAGACATTTGATGAAATAAACAAACAACGTAGTTTGTTTGACTTAAAGGCCTCAATCTACCACAATGAACATATCTTCTCTAAATTAATTGCCATGCAATATACCTTATCAATAGAATATGCATTAAATTGATCTCAATGGCATTATTGCATATTGTGAATTATTTTTCATTCTTAAATCCAAATCATCATTTCTATGTAACAAAAACTGAAAACTTACTAGTTACCCTGATGAATCTGTCTAAACGCAATATTCAGAAGCACAGATTTATAATATTCTCTTTGTAGATGATTACTCTTCAATTGTATTTTTCAGGTAGAGAACACAAGAAGCAAAGTCAGGAAGTTCAAACCATTGCCAGAAAACAGACTGAAAATAAAATAAAAAAAGAGTCAATGTACCAAGTGAGTTCAGTAAAAGGCAGGTATGGTCCAAGTGAGTACAGTACTATAGAGGTATGGTCCAAGTGAGTACAGTACTAAAGAGGTATGGTCCAAGTGAGTGCAGTACTAAAGAGGTATGATTCAAGTGAGTGCAGTACTAAAAGAGGTATGGTCCAAGTGAGTACAGTACTAAAGAGGTATGGTCCAAGTGAGTACAGTACTAAAGAGGTATGGTCCAAGTGAGTACAGTACTAAAGAGGTATAGTCCAAGTGAGTACAGTACTATAGAGGTATGGTCCAAGTGAGTGCAGTACTAAAGAGGTATGATTCAAGTGAGTGCAGTACTAAAAGAGGTATGATTCAAGTGAGTGCAGTACTAAAAGAGGTATAGTCCAAGTGAGTGCAGTACTAAAGAGGTATAGTCCAAGTGAGTGCAGTACTAAAGAGGTATGGTCCAAGTGAGTACAGTACTATAGAGGTATGGTCCAAGTGAGTGCAGTACTAAAGAGGTATGATTCAAGTGAGTGCAGTACTAAAGAGGTATGGTCCAAGTGAGTACAGTACTATAGAGGTATGGTCCAAGTGAGTGCAGTACTAAAGAGGTATGGTCCAAGTGAGTGCAGTACTAAAGAGGTATGGTCCAAGTGAGTGCAGTACTATAGAGGTATGGTTCAAGTGAGTGCTTTACTAAAGAGGTATGGTTCAAGTGAGTGCAGTACTAAAGAGGTATGGTTCAAGTGAGTGCAGTACTAAAAGAGGTGTGATCCAAGTGTGCAGTACTAAAAGAGGTATGGTTCAAGTGTGTGCAGTACTAAAGAGGTATGGTTCAAGTGAGTGCAGTACTAAAGAGGTATGGTTCAAGTGAGTGCAGTACTAAAGAGGTATGGTTCAAGTGAGTGCAGTACTAATGAGGTATGGTTCAAGTGAGTGCAGTACTAAAGAGGTATGGTTCAAGTGTGTGCAGCACTAAAGAGGTATGGTTCAAGTGTGTGCAGTACTAAAGAGGTATGGTTCAAGTGAGTGCAGTACTAAAAGAGGTATGGTTCAAGTGAGTGCAGTGCTAAAGAGGTATGATTCAAGTGAGTGCAGTACTAAAAGAGGTATGGTTCAAGTGTGTGCAGTACTAAAGAGGTATGGTTCAAGTGAGTGCAGTACTAAAGAGGTATGGTTCAAGTGAGTGCAGTACTAAAGAGGTATGGTTCAAGTGAATGCAGTACTAAAGAGGTATGATTCAAGTGAGTGCAGTACTAAAGAGGTATGATTCAAGTGAGTGCAGTACTAAAGAGGTATGGTTCAAGTGAGTGCAGTACTAAAGAGGTATGGTTCAAGTGAGTGCAGTACTAAAGAGGTATGGTTCAAGTGAGTGCAGTACTAAAGAGGTATGGTTCAAGTGAGTGCAGTACTAAAGAGGTATGGTTCAAGTGAGTGCAGTACTAAAGAGGTATGGTTCAAGTGAGTGCAGTACTAAAGAGGTATGGTTCAAGTGAGTGCAGTACTAAAGAGGTATGGTTCAAGTGAGTGCAGTACTAAAGAGGTATGGTTCAAGTGAGTGCAGTACTAAAGAGGTATGGTTCAAGTGAGTGCAGTACTAAAGAGGTATGGTTCAAGTGAGTGCAGTACTAAAGAGGTATGGTTCAAGTGAGTGCAGTACTAAAGAGGTATGATTCAAGTGAGTGCAGTACTAAAGAGGTATGGTTCAAGTGAGTGCAGTACTAAAGAGGTATGGTTCAAGTGAGTGCAGTACTAAAAGAGGTATGATTCAAGTGAGTGCAGTACTAAAAGAGGTATGGTCCAAGTGAGTACAGTACTAAAGAGGTATAGTCCAAGTGAGTGCAGTACTAAAGAGGTATGGTCCAAGTGAGTACAGTACTATAGAGGTATGGTCCAAGTGAGTGCAGTACTAAAGAGGTATGATTCAAGTGAGTGCAGTACTAAAGAGGTATGGTCCAAGTGAGTGCAGTACTAAAGAGGTATGGTCCAAGTGAGTGCAGTACTATAGAGGTATGGTTCAAGTGAGTGCTTTACTAAAGAGGTATGGTTCAAGTGAGTGCAGTACTAAAGAGGTATGGTTCAAGTGAGTGCAGTACTAAAAGAGGTGTGATCCAAGTGTGCAGTACTAAAAGAGGTATGGTTCAAGTGTGTGCAGTACTAAAGAGGTATGGTTCAAGTGAGTGCAGTACTAAAGAGGTATGGTTCAAGTGAGTGCAGTACTAAAGAGGTATGGTTCAAGTGAGTGCAGTACTAAAGAGGTATGGTTCAAGTGAGTGCAGTACTAAAGAGGTATGGTTCAAGTGTGTGCAGTACTAAAGAGGTATGGTTCAAATGAGTGCAGTACTAAAGAGGTATGGTTCAAGTGTGTGCAGTACTAAAGAGGTATGGTTCAAGTGTGTGCAGTACTAAAGAGGTATGGTTCAAGTGAGTGCAGTACTAAAAGAGGTATGGTTCAAGTGAGTGCAGTGCTAAAGAGGTATGATTCAAGTGAGTGCAGTACTAAAAGAGGTATGGTTCAAGTTTGTGCAGTACTAAAGAGGTATGGTTCAAGTGAGTGCAGTACTAAAGAGGTATGGTTCAAATGAGTGCAGTACTAAAGAGGTATGGTTCAAGTGTGTGCAGTACTAAAGAGGTATGGTTCAAGTGTGTGCAGTACTAAAGAGGTATGGTTCAAGTGAGTGCAGTACTAAAAGAGGTATGGTTCAAGTGAGTGCAGTGCTAAAGAGGTATGATTCAAGTGAGTGCAGTACTAAAAGAGGTATGGTTCAAGTTTGTGCAGTACTAAAGAGGTATGGTTCAAGTGAGTGCAGTACTAAAGAGGTATGGTTCAAGTGAGTGCAGTACTAAAGAGGTATGGTTCAAGTGAGTGCAGTACTAAAGAGGTATGGTTCAAGTGAGTGCAGTACTAAAGAGGTATGATTCAAGTGAGTGCAGTACTAAAGAGGTATGGTTCAAGTGAGTGCAGTACTAAAGAGGTATGGTTCAAGTGAGTGCAGTACTAAAGAGGTATGGTTCAAGTGAGTGCAGTACTAAAGAGGTATGGTTCAAGTGAGTGCAGTACTAAAGAGGTATGGTTCAAGTGAGTGCAGTACTAAAGAGGTATGGTTCAAGTGAGTGCAGTACTAAAGAGGTATGGTTCAAGTGAGTGCAGTACTAAAGAGGTATGGTTCAAGTGAGTGCAGTACTAAAGAGGTATGGTTCAAGTGAGTGCAGTACTAAAGAGGTATGGTTCAAGTGAGTGCAGTACTAAAGAGGTATGGTTCAAGTGAGTGCAGTACTAAAGAGGTATGGTTCAAGTGAGTGCAGTACTAAAGAGGTATGGTTCAAGTGAGTGCAGTACTAAAGAGGTATGGTTCAAGTGAGTGCAGTACTAAAAGAGGTATGGTTCAAGTGAGTGCAGTACTAAAGAGGTATGGTTCAAGTGAGTGCAGTACTAAAGAGGTATGGTTCAAGTGTGTGCAGTACTAAAGAGGTGTGATACAAGTGAGTGCAGTACTAAAGAGGTATGGTTCAAGTGAGTGCAGTACTAAAGAGGTATGGTTCAAGTGAGTGCAGTACTAAAGAGGTATGGTTCAAGTGAGTGCAGTACTAAAGAGGTATGGTTCAAGTGTGTGCAGTACTAAAGAGGTATGGTTCAAGTGTGTGCAGTACTAAAGAGGTATGGTTCAAGTGAGTGCAGTACTAAAGAGGTATGGTTCAAGTGAGTGCAGTACTAAAGAGGTATGGTTCAAGTGAGTGCAGTACTAAAGAGGTATGGTTCAAGTGAGTGCAGTACTAAAGAGGTATGGTTCAAGTGAGTGCAGTACTAAAGAGGTATGGTTCAAGTGTGTGCAGTACTAAAGAGGTATGGTTCAAGTGAGTGCAGTACTAAAGAGGTATGGTTCAAGTGAGTGCAGTACTAAAGAGGTATGGTTCAAGTGAGTGCAGTACTAAAGAGGTATGGTTCAAGTGTGTGCAGTACTAAAGAGGTATGGTTCAAGTGAGTGCAGTACTAAAGAGGTATGGTTCAAGTGAGTGCAGTACTAAAGAGGTATGGTTCAAGTGAGTGCATTACTAAAATGGTTATTTCCAATTGTGTCAAGCTATGTAATTAAATTCAAATATTATTTTTTTCCTGGTAAAGACTAGCTAGGACATTTCATTTTCTCCTATGTGTTTGGTAGTGTTTTACTTAACATTTTTTTTGCAGGATGTGCGTTACAGCGTCATGGCAGTTGGCATTGTCTCACTAGTAGCTTACGCTGCTATTTACTACTTCTGGCTCATGCAGTAGCAATGTTGACAACAAATAGGGAATGTTCTTTAAAACAGATGCTTTGTTAAAGTTACCTAGTTTGTTGATTCATTTTATTTACTATAATTTGCTATTATTTTATAATTTTGACCAATAAGTAAATTAATACCATTAAATTAGTTGATATTAATAGCCAGTAAGTTAGTTATGTTGGTTTATTGAAGATCAAATCAGTACAAAAATGAATGAAACTATGAACACAAATTAATATTTATTTATAAGAGAAAACTAGTTTGGATTATTTAGCATTCCTAGTTTTGCATTCCACTCTTAATTTCTTTGCTTTTTAAAATGATTTGGCGGCTATTATTGTTTACTCTTCCTACAGAAATGCTTTTTTTCTGTTCACTAATTTTGTCTAGTCTACCTTGGCCATTAAATATTTTGTTAATTATAATTGAATTGGAAACTAGTGTTATATTATATTTACTTGAGGCAATGCAATATAACAGGCCTGGGTCAATATGACTGAACAAATATGACTGCATGCTCTGAAAATATCACCTCAAGATATGAATAAATACTGTTCATTAACTATTTTACAGCTAACTTGAATAAATACTGTTCATTAACTATTTTACAGCTAACTTGAATAAATACTGTTCATTAACTATTTTACAGCTAACTTGAATAAATACTGTTCATTAACTATTTTACAGCTAACTTGAATTATAGTTCAAATACCTATCCGAATTAAGGGTAAGAGTTATGCGATAAGCAAGATGATAAATAAATGCTTCCGAAACATTACCTTCTGCAGTCTACGAAGGTAGTGCAAGTGCATTTACCTTACTGTTAAAGCATATGCCTTACTGTTAAGGCATTTACCTTACTGTTAAGGCATATACTCTAGCCAAAACATGATGCATCATATGCTTTCATGATAACTGCATATTGTCCCAGCCCTGCTAATTAATAACAATTTATAGATAAATCTAATACTTAAAGTAGCTACTCTAAGTAATTCTAATTTCAAAATCTATTTTTTATAATAATGTTAGTGTAGTTACTAATGATAAATTTTGATGTTTTTTAATGTTTTTCTATATTTTATCCATTATTTCATTTGGTTTCGACCTTGCAATAGTTTATTAACTAAATAATTATAATAACTGATCATTCCTTTATAAGAGACTGCATTCACTGAGTAGCTTTTCTGCATCTATGAGCATTGTCACCGACGTCTGTTTGACGACTGTTTTATGGAGCCACTTTCCTTTCTATCCGTTCTTTTGTTTCCCTTTTGATGTCAGTAATGTGTCCTTCATTTCCTTGGTGGACTTTAAACTCCAAGGTAACTAAATTATAAATTTGATTTACTATAATTGTCCATTACATCGAAATCAAAGTAATTACTTTCTATATTCAAAAGGATAGTGAAATAGGTAGTGATTTTCCTAGATATCTAAATGTGCTCTATTATATTTTATACTAATTAACGTAGAACGTATTTCATAGTTTACTATTTTTTAGATAACGTGTGGCATTTATATGGTTAGTATTTTCCAGTAAAGCATTTGTAATACATAATTAGGTGTGTCCGTGTGTTATTCCTCCTTTGTAAGCTTGACCCAGGGGCTCTATCCTGAAGCTGTCTGTGGTGAATGGAAGAGAAGGGGGGTGGCGTCCCTTGGGCCCCAAACTGTTGTAATTTGGATTATGGATTGTCTTTTTTCCTTTTACCATGTTTATCATTTTTTAACGCTACTTGCAGTTTTAGAGGATAGCGCTAGGGTTATGCTCTTCAATTACGAGGTCTTAGATTTCGTGTTAGGTAGGCTTCATTTACTATCACCTCTTCATTTTCCTCTTCCATCCGTGAGTGCAGCCACCGGTGCTTGTGTTCCGTTTCGTCTCATTCCTTGGTAAGTGACTGTATTCACGGAGTAGCTTTTCTGCATCCATGAGCATTGTCACCGACGGTGGTAAGTGACTTTGTTCATGGAGCTACTTTCCTCTGACTGCTTCTTCCAGTCCCTTGTATTTAATTTCATTTTGACGTCAGCGATATGGCCTTTAGTTTAATTAAACTAAGTAAATCATATTTCAACATACCGTTTGGAAAAATTTAGGGAAATAGAACCTAAGCTGGTGCAAGTGGTGAGTCAGTGGCAACATTTTAACTCATCTTAGGAGGAAGCTTCGGGTGCAACCAAAGAGATATGATAAACTACTCTAGAGAGAGGAAGTGTTGCAGCGATTGCAGGACGCTATGGAAGACGGGTTAAAGCCTTATTTTGATTCAGTAATACCATTTATCCATTCAATTTTGTTTCATTTATATCATTTTTCCATTAAACTGACGCTAGATTGCCAGTCACGTGACCCAAAAATAAGGATTTTAGCGTCCCGCAAGACGCGGTATTATCTTGGCCACTGACTCACCACTTGGGTGCAACCAATTTTGGGGTCACGTAACTGCAGTGTATAATATTACGTCTATGACTCTATATTCTATAATATTAACTCTATGTAATTACAGGAGGTGCTAGATTTTTGATTTCAACATGTGGTAGTATAGCTACAAAGGATATTCTTGAAATATCTTCAACTGTATTTGGAAGAAGATTTATTTTATCCTAATGTTCATTTTGAATTTTTTTATCCCTCTCTTTTGTAATTATGATACCACATTGAAATAAATTCATAATAACAAATGTGTTTGAAAACTTTCAGAATTGTTCCCAATAAATTTAAAACGATATTAATATAATTAATCATCATTGCAAATTATATACACCTGACGGAGCGAGCTGTGCCACGCAAGGTTCATAGACTATAACAGGTTAAACGAATGGGGGAAAAATTGCCATTGAGAAAATAACAATTTCTGTCTTCCTTCTTGAATATCTTTTAAACGGTAGATTAAACTCGCTCGTGAGTCCACCTAGAATTCTTTAGAATTTAATAATCTATCGAATGTTTCAAAATTCAAAAATATTCAAAAAAATGGTTATTATCGCTACAAAACCAACAAAAACTAACTGCTATTCACTACGACAATTAGCAATGGAAGGAACAATTTCTGTCTTTCTTCTTGAATATCTCTTAAACGATAGATTAAACTCGGGCGTGAGTCAGACTAGAATTGTTCAAAATTTAATAATCTATCGAATGGTTCAAAAATATTTCAATGAAATGGTTATTATCAATGCAAAAAGAACAAAAAACTAACTGCTATTCCCTCCGTTGTCCGTTGATTAATGGGCACTAGTCAACATTTTCATCCGCTTTAATTACTGTAGCTAAAAGCCTAAAATAAGAACAAAAATAATATTGCAATAATAAAATAAGAAATAAACAATATGAAATATCAATTATTGTAACATAGGTTTTAATCTAAAGAATAGGTTTTCATCTAAAGAATTTGAAGACGCAGCTCTTAGTAACATTTCGTACTATTTCTATTCGTTTAACCTGTTATAGTCTATGAACCTCGGTGCCACGCCCCTCTCCTATTGCGTCACTCTGGGCACTGAACAAGTGGTGAGTCAGTGCCCAAATTTCAAAATAATACCGCGTTTTGCGGGACGCTAAAAACCTTATTTTTGGGTCGCGTGACTGGCAATCTAGCGTCAGTTTAATGGAGAAATGATATAACTGAATCAAAATAAGGTTTTACACAGTCTTCCTTAGCGTCCTGCAATCGCTGCAACACTTCCTCTCTCTAGAGTAGTTTATCTTAACTCTTTGGCACTGAAGAAATATTGGGTGCAAAATCCATTTTAAGACCATGCTGGTATCACTGAACAGCTCGCTGTCTCTAGTATAATATGAAAACTCTCTGAGCTGGTGTAACAGATTGGTAGAGTTATGATAACTAAAGTGTTATTATCAGAAGTTATTTAAACTCAGCGTTGAAGGTTTTTTCTGGTTTCGAATAGTATTCATCCAAGGTTCATAGACTATACAGGCTAAACGAATGGGGAAAAAATTGTCAGATGTACGATTTATTGAAGAATAGTTGTGAGACAAATGCGTTTTTCTTCAAAACCCTACATATTTGAATGGTAGTTCTGTACTCAGAATTCTTTTAAATTAACTTATCTATCATACGATGTAAAAATATCCTAATATAATCGTTTTTCCGCTGAAAAATAAACAAAAAACCAAGAGCTGTGCACTCCGCCGATTAGTGTGAGAAAACAACAATTTCTGTCTTGAATATCTCTTTAGCGGTAGATTAAACTCGCGCGTGCGTCAACCTAGAATTCTTTAGAATTTAAGAATCTATCGAATGATGTAAAAATATTTAAATAAAATGGTTTTTCCGCTGCAAAAGGAACATAAAACTAACTGTTATTCACTCCGTTGATTAGGGGCACTGGTTAACATTTTCATCCGCTTTAAATATTGTACCTAAAATAAGAACAAACATAATATTGCAATAATAAATAAAAAATGTCAATTATTTGTAGCATAGGTTTCAATCTAAAGACTAAAGAATAGGTTTTCATCTAAAGAATAGGTTTTCATCTAAAGAATAGGTTTTCATCTAAAGAATAGGTTTTCATCTAAAGAATAGGTTTTCATCTAAAGAATAGGTTTTCATCTAAAGAATAGGTTTTTATCTAAATAATTTGTAGACGCAGCTCTTAGTATCATTCTTTATTTCTATTCGTTCAACCTGTTATAGTCTATGAACCTCGTTATTCATCATCAGGAGAATGGTGGAAAACCTGGACCTGACAATGAATTTCATGACCAATAGTTGTATGTTGGACACCATCTTTCTATTTGAGCTATCTATCTTACAGTTTATTATTATTAATTACATTCGCAGAATGCGAGGTCATATTTTCATGGGCATTTATTTATTTATCATCTTGTTATTCGTTTAACAGAAAACGTTTTTAACCAAATTGCTTAAAATTTGGTGAAACGATTGGTCCATGTCCAGCGACCTGCTGGTAGAAATTTGTGAGCGACCCGGTCAAAGGTCATGGTCATTTATAACTCAAAACTTATTGCACCATATTGCATGAAACTTGGTGGTACGATTGGTCAATATACAGGAACCATTTTGCTAGATTTTGGGAGTGATCGGGTCAAAGATCAAGGTAATTTATAACTCAATAATTCAAAAAAATGTCAACCAAATTGTTTGAAATTTGATGGGACGATTGGACAATATCCAGGAACCATCTGGTTACATTTTGGGAGCGATCCGGTCAAAGGTCATTTATAACTCAATAACTAAAAAAGTATTGTACCATATTGCATGAAACTTGGTGGGACGATTGGTTATTATCCAGTTAGCAGTTTCTCAAATTTTGGGAGAGAACGGGTCAAAGGGAAGACGAAGGCATGCGCTCTTCCAAGTGTACATAATATAGTTAATCTATTAAAAGTCTTCAGGGGCTCTATCCTGAAGCTGTCTGTGGTGGATGGAAAAGAAGGAGGTGGCATTCCTTGGTCTCCAAACTGTTGTAATTTGGATTTGTCTTTTTTCATGTTTATCATTTTTTTAACGCTACTTGCAGTTTTAGAGGATAGCGCTAGGGTTATGCTCTGCTCTTCAACTACGAGGTCTTAGATTTTTGTGTTAGGTAGGCTCGTAGGCTTCAATTATCATAACTTCTTCATTTTCCTCTTCAATTGGTAAGTGCTGCCACCGGTGCTTGTATCTCTTTTCGTCACATTCCTTGGTAAGTGACTGCATTCACGGAGTAGCTTTTCTGCATCCATGAGCATTTTCACCGACGGTGGTTAATGACTTTGTTCATAGAGCCACATTTGTTCTGACTGCTTCTTCTAGTCCCTTGTATTTAATTTTTGGCGTCAGCGATATGGCCTTTGGTTCCGAAGCAGAAGTTAAACCCCTACTAAATTAATTAATATATTAAAATATGAAACCAAAAATTTTAAAATTTGTTACTACCTATAGCTATGGCAGACAACATTCATTTTCTAGAAAAATATTACGTTCTATATATCTTTAACAAAATAAAATGTGTTATAAAGTTCTCAAATGTCTTCTTGTGTCCTCTAGTTCCTATGTGTGTCCTCTAGTTCCTATGTGTGTCCTCTAGTTCCTATGTGTGTCCTCTAGTTCCTATGTGTGTCCTCTAGTTCCTATGTGTGTCCTCTAGTTCCTATGTCTGCACTCTAGTTCCTATGTGTGTCCTCTAGTTCCTATGTGTGTCCTCTAGTTCCTATGTGTGTCCTCTAGTTCCTATGTGTGTCCTCTAGTTCCTATGTGTGTCCTCTAGTTCCTATGTCTGCACTCTAGATCCTATGTCTGCCCTCTAGTTCCTATGTCTGCCCTCTAATCCTATGCGCTACTTTTTCTTGTATGTTTTCTTGATTCTATGTGTGTCCTCTTAATCCTGACTGTGTCCTCTTAATCCTGACTGTGTCCTCTTAATCCTGACTGTGTCCTCTTGATTCTATGTGTGTTATGATAATAAAAGTAGTGTTAAGATAATAAAAGTAGTGTTATGATAATAAAAGTAGTGTTATGATATAAAAGTAGTGTTATGATAATAAAAGTAGTGTTATGATAATAAAAGTAGTGTTATGATAATAAAAGTAGTTTTATGATAATAAAAGTAGTGTTATGATAATAAAAGTAGTGTTATGATAAAAAAAGTAGTTTTATGATAATAAAAGTAGTGTTAAGATAATAAAAGTAGTGTTAAGATAATAAAAGTAGTGTTAAGATAATAAAAGTAGTGTTAAGATAATAAAAGTAGTGTTATGATAATAAAAGTAGTGTTAAGATAATAAAAGTAGTGTTAAGATAATAAAAGTAGTGTTAAGATAATAAAAGTAGTGGTTATGATAATAAAAGTAGTGTTAAGATAATAAAAGTAGTGTTATGATAATAAAAGTAGTGTTATGATAATAAAAGTAGTGTTAAGATAATAAAAGTACTATTATGATAATAAAAGTAGTGTTATGATAATAAAAGTAGTGTTAAGATAATAAAAGTAGTGTTATGATAATAAAAGTAGTGTTATGATAATAAAAGTAGTGTTAAGATAATAAAAGTAGTATTATGATAATAAAAGTAGTGTTATGATAATAAAAGTAGTGTTAAGATAATAAAAGTAGTATTATGATAATAAAAGTAGTATTATGATAATAAAAGTAGTGTTATGATAATAAAAGTAGTGTTAAGATAATAAAAGTAGTATTATGATAATAAAAGTAGTGTTATGATAATAAAAGTAGTGTTATGATAATAAAAGTAGTGTTAAGATAATAAAAGTAGTATTATGATAATAAAAGTAGTGTTATGATAATAAAAGTAGTGTTAAGAAATAAAAGTAGTATTATGATAATAAAAGTAGTATTATGATAATAAAAGTAGTGTTATGATAATAAAAGTAGTATTATGATAATAAAAGTAGTGTTATGATAATAAAAGTAGTGTTAAGATAATAAAAGTAGTGTTGAGATAATAAAAGTAGTGTTATGATAATAAAAGTAGTATTATGATAATAAAAGTAGTGTTAAGATAATAAAAGTAGTGTTAAGATAATAAAAGTAGTGTTAAGATAATAAAAGTAGTGTTAAGATAATAAAAGTAGTGTTATGATGAAAAAAGTAGTGTTAAGATATAAAAGTAGTGTTATGATAATAAAAGTAGTGTTATGATAATAAAAGTAGTGTTATGATAATAAAAGTAGTGCTATGATAATAAAAGTAGTATTATGATAATAAAAGTAGTGTTAAGATAATAAAAGTAGTGTTAAGATTATAAAAAGTAGTGTTATGATAATAGAAGTAGTGTTATGATAATAAAAGTAGTGTTATGATAATAAAAGTAGTATTATGATAATAAAAGTAGTGTTATGATAATAAAAGTAGTATTATGATAATAAAAGTAGTGTTAAAATAATAAAAGTAGTGTTAAGATAATAAAAGTAGTGTTAAGATAATAAAAGTAGTGTTAAGATAATAAAAGTAGTATTATGATAATAAAAGTAGTATTATGATAATAAAAGTAGTGTTAAAATAATAAAAGTAGTGTTAAGATAATAAAAGTAGTGTTAAGATAATAAAAGTAGTGTTATGATAATAAAAGTAGTGTTATGATAATAAAAGTAGTGTTAAGATAATAAAAGTAGTGTTAAGATAATAAAAGTAGTGTTATGATAATAAAACTAGTGTTATGATAATAAAAGTAGTGTTATGATAATAAAAGTAGTGTTAAGATAATAAAAGTAGTGTTATGATAATAAAAGTAGTGTTAAGATAATAAAAGTAGTGTTAAGATAATAAAAGTAGTGTTATGATAATAAAAGTAGTGTTAAGATAATAAAAGTAGTGTTAAGATAATAAAAGTAGTGTTAAGATAATAAAAGTAGTGTTAAGATAATAAAAGTAGTGTTATGATAATAAAAGTAGTGTTATGATAATAAAAGTAGTGTTAAGATAATAAAAGTAGTGTTATGATAATAAAACTAGTGTTATGATGAAAAAAGTTTTGTGGTGACTACAAAGTGTTCTGATTGCTACAATGTTTTCTGATGAATAAAAGATACATTTTATGCCTATATAAAAGGTATAGGCGGTGTTATGTGCATTAAACTTTTTGTAATTCAGTTGCTGCTTGTATTAACACTTTCACCGCAACTCGGAATATGACTCTAATGCCGAACCAGCATCTTTGTTTCATTTGCATACATGCACAGTTGTTTTATTGGTTTAACATATTTTTCTGATATTTCTAGTGATAATTATGTAAATTTCAGAGATGGGCGGGAAAGTGCTTCCCAAGTACCAAGTAAAAGTACTAACTAACAAGTAAGTACTTCAAGTACTACTTGAAGTACTTTCTAAAAAGTACTTTGAATAATTACTTAGAAGTACTTTTTACGAGTACTTGTTACTTCGCAAGTAAAAAGTACTTTGCAAAGTACATTTTTTTCTTTTCAGTCAAGAGATTTTGAAAGATTAGTTCTAAAATCTCTACAAAATTAATTCTTTTTCTCATGAAAACTGTATTTACAGCAACTGGATAAAAATTAGAGTTTGAAGAGGTCCATGGAAAATTGTTTGTCAAACAGTAGAATCAAAAACTAAGACATTGTATACTTTTATGTGAAGGTGAATATTTATATATTCTGACATACAATAATGTATAGAGACTGAGTAATATTGACCAATTTAAGTACATTGAATATTTATTTTGTGATACCTAGATATCACAACCAATATTTCCCAAACACATTGACAAATTATAAGCGTGTGGACGTGTACAGTGAGTCACTGTGATGATGTACTATAAGAAAAAAGAGTCACTGTGACGATGTACTATCAGAGAAAAGAGTCACTGTGATGATGTACTATCAGAGAAAAGAGTCACTGTGATGATGTACTATCAGAGAAAAGAGTCACTGTGATGATGTACTATCAGAGAAAAGAGTCACTGTGATGATGTACTATCAGAGAAAAGAGTCACTGTGATGATGTACTATCAGAGAAAAGAGTCACTGTGATGATGTACTATCAGAGAAAAGAGTCACTGTGATGATGTACTATCAGAGAAAAGAGTCACTGTGATGATGTACTATCAAAGAAAAAAGTCACTGTGATGATGTACTATCAAAGAAAAAAGTCACTTAGAAGATGTACTGTCAGAGTTAACAGTATAAATTATTAGTTTTTGAATTGTATTGTAAATGTACTTGGTACTTGAAAGTACTTTAAAAAGTACTTGGTTCTTGTACTTTGAAAGTATTTATTTATTTGAGTACTTGGGCAACTACTTCAAGTACATTGATTTACGAGTACTTGTACTTAGTACTTAAGTACTTTCGATGTACTTTTCGCCCATCTCTGTATGTAATACAGGGTGGGGCGTAAGTTTGGAAGCAAATGAAAGTGCATATTATAATCCAACGAAAAATATATTTAATAATTTACAGTTATGTATTATTACATAAGGGTTTTAAGAATTCAAAAATCATAAATTTATTCAAAATGTCCCCCCTTGTTTTTAATATCAGCCTCAAATCTCCTCCGAACTCCTCCTACTGCGGCACGCAACTGTTCTTGTGAAATTTCCTTCCAAGATCTCTGGAGCGAACGCTTTAAATCATCCACACTGCGATGGAATTTACCACAGGCCTTTGATTCAAGAATGGATCATACCGAAAAGTCCATAGGATTAACATCTGGGGAGCAGGGAGGCCACATTTCTTTGGACCAAAACCGTGGAAGATGGTCATGGCACCAGTTTTGAGTGACATTTGCAGTATGTGAAGTCGCGCCGTCTTGCTGAAATGTTCATAGAGTGTCATTACCGAAGTGATCCTTAGCTGACTCCAACATTGGCGTCAAAATATTCTCAATATAACATTTAGCATTGATTTTGGCGCCTTGTTCCACAAAAATTAAAGGAGATCTCCAATTTTCTGAAACGGTGGCCCAGACCATTACTGAAGCAGGTTTCATGGTTCTGTGAACAGTTTTTTGGTTGTATGGGATGTCTTTTGCACTTTTACCAATTATTCTGTCATTCCTCCGGTTGTGAGCCATTTCCACTGTGAAATTTTTTTCGTCAGACCAAACAATTTCACCAGCCGTGCCAGACTTCAATTCTCTCAGAAGTGCTTTGCTTCTCTACAATCTCTTTTTCTTTACAGCTTCTGACAGAGTCTGTCTCTTTTGGAGGGTGAAAGAGGACATCTATAGGTCTTCTTTGACAACTCTTCTCATTGTTCTGGGACTCACATTAGCTGTTTTGGCTAACAATCGTATTGACCTTTTCGGGTTCCTCCCAATCTTCTCTCGGGCACATTTTATCAGTTGTTTGGTGCGTTGTGAGCGTGGTCTACCACTTCTTGGACGATCAGTCAAGTCTCCTCTCATTAAAACGCTTCACACACTTCCAAACAGTCGATCTCGCTATTGAGAGAGTCTTTGAAATGACGGAATCTGACTTCCCGGCACGGTGTAGAGCAATAATGGCTTCTCTTTTGTCTGACATTTTTGAATTGACTTAATTTTTGTAAAAAATAACACTGCCACGTCATAATGTAGTGTCTCTACTATAGTTCAAACCCTATCACCTACTTAGGAACTTATTTTTAAGAATTATATTAATGTTTGAAAAATTGCTTCCAAACTTACGCCCCACCCTGTATATATCTACGAATTATGTATTGCAATTTTTATTCCTTACTTTACCAACACTAGTCATATGAAGTATTCAATATATGTTGGAGAAAATTCAATTTTTAAAAATTACAAAAAAGTGCCATCGTGTACCACTGGTGGTACACGATGCCGGTTGAGCAAGTTAGCTGTGTACCACATGTGGCGCACGTTGCGGTGAAAGTGTTAAGGACTGAGATTATACTAACTGGCAACTGCTAAACTATTTGAGGTGTGAGAATTCGAACAATTTCAACTTATTTGAAGAGAAGATTGAATTCTTTGACAACCATTAAGACAGATAAATATTTCACCAAGAGTGCGATTAGCAAAGGAATGCCCCTATAATTCTTTATCAGTAGATAATAGTCTATCAGAGATAAGGTGCACCGCTCAGTAACATTTCTGCCTACCATAGCTGTGCAGTTCAGGAAACATCACTGTACTGAATTCTAAGTCTGTTAGCTATAGTAATTGTGATTTGACGAAATAAAAAGGTACAGGTATGTTTTAAATATTCCACTAAATTGCTCTAACGTTGCCAAAGATCCGGAGTAAGCATATGAGAATGCCTTGCTATCAAATTAAATTAATGCAGTGGTCTTACTGAAAACTATTAAATATGGTAATTCTATCATTCTTAAAAGTCCTCTCCAGGCTCCGGGAAAATAATAAGTCCGGTGAACCTGGAGGCCATGGCATGTTGATTGCACGAAAATTGACCGAACAGCTGGATGGGCCGAGGTTCTTCCAACATGCCATGGCCTCCATGTTCACCAGACTTAAACCCCTGTTATCCCTTGTTATGAGAGTTCATCAAGTCCAGAATAATTGATGAGCTAAAGATAAGGATGGAATTGACCTTTGAAGGGCACATCACCGAAGTATGTGCCGGTAGATTATGGTGGTGTATCAGCGGCGATTGCAGAAATGCCTGGGAATCGACAGAGGTCATGTCGAGGCCAGTGCTTTCTTTTCTGTCCAGAGAAGAATTTTGGTGAAATTTTTCTTTTACTACCACAAAAACTTGAAGTATTTTCGAAAAAAAAGACGAAAAGTAGAGGGTTCTATTTCTATTGGTTCACGTTTAATAGTGTTTTATTATCGGTCACCCCAAGGTGGAAACCCAGTATTTTATCAAATTTCATGGGGTTTGAAGCTAAATGATAAGAAACATTGATAATGATAAGAAACAAAGAATAATGGTGCAAGTTTGGTATGCGATCTGTGAGGTTTATGTGATCTGATACTGCATTAGTATTTTTATTTTAATATGATAATTTTTTCTGTTTAAGTATCTGTGATACAAAACAAACAATATAGATGTGATATATACTCCATAAATTTCATTATTATTTGTTGTTAAGGCTCCCACACACTACACTATCCATGAGCCGAGTCGGGGCCAGGGCCTCAGGCTCGCACGATCCTGCTTGGCTCGGCTCGTGCTTTCTCCCCACACATTACACGAGCCGAGCATTACTTTGCATGATTTCTCCAATTCAGATTCAGATGACCTATTCGAGATTGCAATTTGTTTGAGTGCTTAATAACCCAGAAAAAGGTCTAAATGGTGCAAGTCTTGGCTATTAAAGAGGAAAGAACTGTCTCATGGCCAGTTAATTCAATAATTGAGACTAGAGCCTCGAGACTACGCTAATTAGGTACATGACAATGGATGAATCAACGTACTTACAGTAGCTATCAATGGTGACCCCATTTATAAAGAGGAAGGATACATCAAACATGCATTGAACACTTTCTGAAAAAGAAAAATTCATTATGCACTAAGCTGACCGCAGGCTCGGCTCGCACAACCCAGGCCAAATATCTGGAAGTGATAGATCAGCACGAGCCGAGCCACGAGCCTGATTGTGCGGCTCGTGGCTCGGCTCGAAGATGCCCACACAACTGATATTGGAATTGCAACAGATATTGGAAGATAAAGAAGACATAAAACCATGTCATCGTTGTAGCGAACTAATGAAGACTGGCCAGAGAAGAAATAGAAAATGTGATTTGATAGTAGCACTACGTTTAAATGGAATATAATTATTTGAAGGTCCTCTCCAAACAAAAATTTTTGTTGCTTTAATCAACGAAGCTAATGTTTTTTAACATTTTTATTCAAACCGCATCAAATTTGATAGCAAAATTTCAATTTTGTATGATTTTAAAGATTTTTATTATCAAAACTCTACAATACCTATTCTATCTCCGACTTACTAATTTTCAGTCTGAAGAAAAAGAATGTACACCATTTGTTTTGATTGTCAACTAGGTATTGGGACTTGGATATAATAAGTCCATTTAATATTTGTGTAAAGGTATAAAATTAGATAAACTTATTACAGAAACGTTTCAATACTTTAGGAAACAATTAATATCTTAAACGAAGGCCTAAAACGCATCGTTTGTTTATAAAATTCAAATTTGAAATCAAAACAAAGAGTGTACAATCTTCTTCAGCGTCATGTTAGTGATCCGTACAACTGTTATAAAATACTTTAAAAACATATTATAAAATATATACAGAACCGAATAGTATGCGATATGCAAAATAATGATCGTAGACCTTAGTTCTATAATATTATGTGATAAACTCATTTTTCCCCGGAGCCTGTGCAGGACCTTTAAGTCTGTTTCACACATCACCGATATCCGTCCGGGACGTCACCGGTCAGTGATTTTTTTATCACTGCGAGGAGCCGGTACTGTGTGAATATGTCCGTTGAAATGTTTTATTTAAGACTTTGTATGGCTATTGTGTGATCCAAAAAAAAAGAATGAACACTTCTGTGTAGTGTCCAGTGTTGCCATACAATCAATGAAATTAAACTTTTTAATATATAACCATGGAATTGCTTCACACAACTATCAAAAAGATAATTAAATAAATATATATTCGTGATGACATCAGATTTTATTGCTACGATTCATTTCATAGTATTTTTTTCAATTTTCCCTAAATTTCAATGCACGATAACCGCCATATCGACTCATCTAGTGTAATAGCAATTTTGAGAATGGTGAGCGCCATATCTGTAGAGAGAGACAACAGCGCCATGGCGAGCGCCAAAGTGTAATACGGGCTTTACGAAATGCCCTGTCATTTGATATCAGAGTGAGAAATATGCATGTGCTATACAGTATCACCTTCTGAGGACCAAACAAGTACTCTAAAATAGTATGTAATAAATTCATTTTTTCCTGGAGTTTGTAGAGGATCTTTAAAGGTCCCCTCCAAGCAAATTTTTTTATTGCTTAAATCAACGAGGCTAATGTTTCTTATCATTTTATTGCAAACCCCATCAAATTTGATAGCATATTTTTAATTTTATATGCTTTTAAAGATTTTTATAATCCAAACTCTACAAAACCTACTTTACTTCCGACTTTCCAATTTTCAGTCTGAAGAAGAAGAATGTACACCATTTATTTTGATTGTCAACTAGGTATTTGGTTTATTAAATTTATTTATTATTCGCTTAAAGATTTAAATTTGGATGAACTTATTATAAAAACGTTTAAATACTTTTAGAAACAATTAATATCTTGAAAGAAGGCCAAAAACGCATTGTTTGTTTAAAAATCTAAATTTGAAATCAAAACAAAGAGTGTACAATCTTTCAGCGTCAGGTTGGAGATTCGCTCAATTGTTGCTCACAGAGTATTAAAAAACTTTAAAAGCAAATTATAAAATATATACTGAACCGAATTGTATGCGGTTTGCAGAATAATGATCGGTAATCTTAGTTCTAAAATATTATGTAATAAACTCATTTTTTTCCCGGAACCTGAAGAGGACCTTCATTGCATCAAACAAAAAATAAGAGCATTTCCAAATATTTTTAATTTTTAATGACATATATATATAGATCCTTAGTCAATAAATACTAAGTGGTTTTATGAGCAATGCAATACTTCAATAATATTGGATAGTATTTTTAATATATATATTCTGCTCTTCAACTTGATTTTTATTCATGTAAATTGAAATAGGGGAGAACTGGGAGCATCCGGACACTTTTGGGGAAAACTGAATAACTCGTAAACTAATTCGAATTCAACTTTATAAATATTTCTGTATGTAGATAAATAATTTTACTTCAATTTTATTAAGACTGTTTTACAGTATAAACCTTCATTCGAAAGTTATAAGACAAAACTTTTGTAAGAGAAGTTCAAGTGTCCGAATGTTCCTTCCTAGAGGGAGACTTCGGACTAGCTGTGAGGATGATTCGGACATCATAAAAATGGTTAAAACATTGGAAATTTGGGTAATTAAACGATTGTATTGAATTCAGATCTACTAATTTAATTAGAATAAACAATAATGACTTGTTATTCACAGTAATAATTCATCGTATTTGAAATTTTATCATAATAATATTATTGTAATGATTGAACATTTTCTCCAACAAAATATAGATAGCCCATGAGTAATCACTGTGAAATTTTACTTATATTTAATAGCTAAATATCAAAAACAAATGGTATAACTATTTTCTTTTACTTTGGGTATAACTATTTCCTTTTTCTTGGAATTCATCAAAATTAGTAAATTACATCTTAAATATTTCATCGAATGTTTAAAGTATAGTCCGTAAGTGTAGATCTTGCTACACATCCAATTTCAGCAGCTTTTCTGACAGATAAACCTTTTTGGAATTCATCAAATGTTTTTTGAATACCTTCTTTATTACGGACTCTATCAGTTTTCCTTTTATAATGATTGAAAAAGCATGAATACGATCGCCAAGCTGTCAAATAAAGACACTAATATTAAAAGTTGCAACTAATCTTATAAACGAATGCTATGCTAATTAAAATAGTTCAGAATTTCCTTTTTAATAAGAATTATTTCAATAAATTGTAACGGTGGACTGAATCGGATACACCGTCCGAACCAACCTAAACAGAAGTGTCCGATTC
Source organism: Caprella mutica (assembly GCA_947561585.1). Lineage (NCBI taxonomy): Eukaryota > Metazoa > Arthropoda > Malacostraca > Amphipoda > Caprellidae > Caprella > Caprella mutica. The sequence goes on along the minus strand of CANNZV010005221.1, from coordinate 8,701 downwards.
ATCCCAAATGACACTTAAAAATTAAAAACATCACCATTTTTCTAATTTAATTTGTATTATTTTTTTAACACACCAAACATAACATAAAATATTGATATAATTCATACCTTTGAGATTGAGAATCAGTTTCGTATTCATATAGTCAACACACGATCCAATTGAATCAAGAAAAATTACATCAATATTGAAGAAAACAGTAAATTACACCTCTGGGGCGACACACTACATCTCCGCACTGGATCTTTCAAATAGCTGCCTTTTAACACGTTGCACACATTCAGTTGCAATAAGAGGTAGTTCCAACAATTATAAACATGTTTAAACGAGTTGTCCGAACTATCCCTCTGTCCGAATGCTCCCGGTTCTCCCCTATAATTGAATTCCATTTGATTTCCTAAAATCTTCTCTCAGTACTTATTCAAGAAATAATTACAATGATAAATAAGAAGTTTATAAATTTTCAGAGATCTTTCAATACAATCAAACTCCTGAGTTATGAAGCACTCGAGTAATGAAGGACCTGAGTTATGAAATGCACCTGAGTTATGAAGTATTTTCTATGTTTAAATTATAGAAAACGATATACGTCATAAACTCATACCCAAAAATATCCTATTATTAGGAAATTATTAAAGGGCTTGATGAATTATTGTTCATTTTTTTGTACTTTTCATCAATAAAAATCCTTATCCTTATTTATATCTAGTTATCCCTCAAAGACTATAGTTTTTTCCAAGATTTCAATCATAGAAAACTATCAGTTCCCCTGAGTTGTGAAGTAACCAATACATACTTCATAACTCAGGAGTTTCACTGTATTTTATTCTCCAGAATGTCGCGTCGTGTGAGTCAGAAGGATCTGGACCTAGCAAAGGAATGCTTTGCCATTTACTCTCACCAGCACAAACTAGCAAGGGGTGACATGGGCAAGGCCTTGCGTTCCCTGGGGGTCAATCCAAGTAACCAGGACCTCCAGAAGATGACTGAGAGGATGAACATACCCGCCAACCTGTCCTGGGATGACTTCGTGGTCAGTTTCCAATATGTACTAGAAAATAAAGATCATTTTAATAGTATGACCTCTTCTTTCGTACTAATAATAGAAAATAATGGAATTAACTTTTTCTTAAACTAGCGGCATCACCCTAAAACGTAAACCATTTGGATTAATTAATCTCAGGAAAAAATATCTATTTACCATCATTATAGTCTTAGATTTCATGTAATAGATGACGAGTGGAACCAAATCATTTATAACGATATGACTATTAATATTTTTTAGCACGTATTGGTAACATTTTAGATATAGTACAGTCCACAATATATTTCCTCAAAAATTGTTTAAATTGAATTTTAATAAAATATTAAAATGTGTATATTTTTTACTATTACACAATCCTGCACGCTTTTAACTATTTTTTAATTGATAATTGTGACAAATTAAAGTAACTTGAACGCAGTTCTATATAATCTTTAATTACTCCCACTACTAGTCTGACAATATTTCCCTCAGATGGTTCTGAAGCAAGACTTTCCTCCTGCAGACTCAGAGGAAGAAATCAGGGAAGCCTTTGGAGTCTTCGACAAAGATGGTCAGGGTACGATATCTGCCGTGGAACTGAAACACGTTCTCATGACTATGGGTGAGAACATACATACCTACATTGATTGGCATTGATTCGTGTCAATTTTTAAAATGAAATTATATGTTTAAAATATAAATAAAACATCAATGATATATATTCATATTAAATATCTATTATCAATATGAAATTGATAACGGCATCTTGTATTGAATCCAGAGGTCTAGGATTCGCCGTTGGAGGTGTAACGGCCGCTTCAAACTAGCGTTTTTTTTATCGCTGAAGGAAAAATTGTGTTAAAAAACGCAAGTATGAAGCGGTTGAAGTCATACTTTCTGGGTATTAGAAGATGTAATTAATAGTGTTGCTGGTGACTGTAATTATAACTTGTGTTTCAGGTGAAAAACTCACGCAGGAAGAAGTGGAGTTGATAATTAAAGATGCAGCCATTGATGATGAGGGAAACATAGCCATTCAACAGGTACGAAAACAGTCATAAAACAGATCAAGAAAGTCATTCAACAGCAGAGCTGAAAATTAAATCTTATTTTCCAAAACACTACCCGCCTTATTCAGTTAATTAATATAATTATCTTTGACTTTATTTAGCACCGACAGTTCCATTTTACAGTGATACTAAAGATAGTACCTATAAGTGCATGTCTTATTGCATAAATTTCTGTACACAAATATTGAAGTATTTAATTATTGTGTTTGATAGAATTTAAAAGATTAATAGTTGATGATATTTGATTTTCTAAATTACTCATAAAATCAAAAATATTGAATAAATTAACCAAATATATCCATTCAATGTATTTATTCATATTTAATTATTTTTTTACAGTTTGTGGACATCATGAAGAGAACATAGAGAAGCTATCTTCGTTAGTTTCTATTGCTGCACCACATCATAAAAAAGGAATTACAATAACTCCATACTCTATCGCCATCTTGTTTATTCATAATGATGTCATTACTACAGTTTGTCTCAGCCAATGAAAACTAAGCCTCTGGCAGTGTAGCGTTCACATGACGATATTAGAAAAAATATTTTAAAATAACTTCCATTTCACACTATTAAGTGAACATCTGCATTAATTATTGATCCAGATCAGATATTATAAAAATAGGTTTTACTTGTTGTAATAATGAAACTGCAGTAAAATATTTTTAATTTAAAATCACTCCATTTCCAGTAGATTAGTATATCTTAAGATCAATAGGTTCATAAATCATAACTAACTTAATATCAATCTTTGTATAGTAAATCATATACTCATTTAAGAGCCATATCATCTAATCTAATGATTTTCAGAATCAGGTTAGTGTTTTGTGCTATTGTTGCACATGGAGTATCAAACACTTTAAAAAGTTGTAAGAAAATATATACTGAAAAAGGTTATATTGAGATCATTGATCCTAGAAATTAGTTCTACAATATTATTTTATATTTTCGATGAAGAGGACCTTTAACATCTGAGGTAGTAGCTAGGTACCAAGAATACACGAAAACTTCCTTTTCAGTAAGGTGATTTCTCCCAGTTATATTTTAAGTTTTTCATTTTAGGTACTTTCTCATCTGTTGTTTCAAATTGACTTTATATAATCTTTAGTTAATTTATTTTTATATTTTCTATCATTTAACAAAATTAAAGAAGACAAATCTCTAATTTCTTCAATAAAATCACTCCATAATTTTAGGTTTTATTTCTTAGAAATTGTAAGTACAGATTTTTACAGAATTAAGAAATTAATATCTTTACATATTTGGGAACAAAACTTAAAAATATTTAACATAACCTAAGTTAGTATTTTCAATTTACAGCTACTTTCTAATATTTACAAAATTAAAACGTATGAAAGGAAATAGATTAGTTCCTAGAGAAAATTATTAATACATACGAATCAATAAAATTGTTGACTTCATTCAAATTCCAATTGAATAATTCTGATATAAAATGTTTTCCATTATAATATATACCTTCGTCCACACAATGAAATAAAATTTCAATAAATGATATAAACACCAATTTGAATTGTACTTTTTCCCGAACAAATTACCAAGTTATCTGGAAAACTATAACAGAGTAGATCATTTTCAGATCAAATATTAACACTAAAGGGCCGTACACACGTAGGTTTTTTTCAGTCTTTCCACCAGACTTTTTGCTAAGCTCCTCCTACTTTTTCAATGAGAATATAAGAAAAAACAATATAATTACTATATGGATACCAACTGAAATTATATCGTATTTTCTCATATTCTCATGGAAAAGTAGGAGGAGCTTAGAAAAAGTCTGGTGGAAAGACTGAAAAAACCCTACGTGTGTACGGCCCTCAAGAGTATGTTACTATGGACAGATGGGTAACAATTTCGAAAAGAGTCATTTAATCACCATTGCCCAGAGCATCACCTTCAGCACCTTCTTCTTCCCCCAGTACGTGTGCTTTACTCTTCTTACAAGGTGGTTCTATTCCCTCAGTGGCATTATCATCACCACTCTCAAACGTTCTTTTGCTAACACTAATATTACCACTAACGCTGTCAAACTCTTTCTTGGGTATAATCATCGACTCTATGGAATCTAACATTGCCTTTTCGTCCACTGCTGTTCTTAACGTATCGTTATTATTGACTACACTGGTGTTAATATCCGCACTACAACTCAAATCATTGGCAACGGTTTGTTCCACGGCCTCACAAACGGCTTCTTTTTCACATATTTCCTCTTTCACTTCCTTCTCTTCTGTTTCGCTGTTTGCTAGCTTTAGCTGATGTAACTCCTGCTTTGCGGCTCGTAACTGATCCTGAAGATACACAATAGTACCTTGCATGCCTTCTGTATCCTCATCCATTTCCAGCAAAAACTCATCAAGCTCTGAAAAACATAAATTAGAGAAAATTCAACATTTACCATCATTTATTCTCTTGAATAATTAATATAATTGGAAACATTTCCTCACCAGATTGAGACTTTTTAAGCTCCTCTGTAAAATTTCTCTGGAGTGCGATATCCCCCTCCAGCTTCGCTAGTTTTCCGCTGCTGATAACCCGGCCAAGCTCTTCATTTTCCTTAATAAGGGACCGACACTTCGCCATCAGCTGTTTGCCTGTGTTGCTGCAATTGGAAATGTCACTCATTACAGTATTTTATTGGAAGAGATAGGGAAGATCAAATTCAGCAAATTAAAAGAAAAATAGTTAAGATAATTGCCCAGAATATAGGCAGATTTGTAAGTTCATAGTAAACCATATCCTCAAGTTCACATAGCAGCAAATTTCATTTGATAATAACGGTAACTATTTAACTGGTTACTGTATCAAAATAAATCCCTGATACTGATGATTAACTACATTTAGAAAAAGATAGATAATTTCAGTAGAAAGGTCAAAATAACTGCAGCTAAACTTTATAAAATGAGCATGAATGTTCCAGTATTGAATAAACAAGTGGCTTTTTTCATCCCAGAATGATAATGAAATTACTAGCTAGTTACGTCACTATTTCATCCTTTCCATTGAACATAAAGACATGAATTGAGCTGTGAGCAATGAGATTATGAATAAATACCCTAGATAGAAGGTGAAGTAGAACTTACTCGTTTTCTTCGAAAGTAATGAGCAATAGCTGAGCCCCAATAATAGTTATTTTATTCCATCATTGACTGATAGAAGGATAAAAACGCTTCTACCGTTCAGAAGATATTTTAATCACTATTTTCAAACACAGCACTCCACAATTTGAGATTAATATATAACTGCACGGAAACGATCATGAAATGCTTTGCCTACAATTAATAACTTGCTTCATATCACATTAACACAGCATAGACATAAACATGATAAATTACAATATGAACACTTCGAATGTAATAGCTATCACATATGTAAATGGAATGCATAGAAAATAAGCACATAGGCAATTAGTATATGGAAGTAGCTACCAATTATTGCACTGATTAATCAAAACACATAATATCATAATAAACATTGCTACAATTCACAAAATAGAAATTTCAATGAGCAAACCATGGACTTGTAAAATTAGAATATATTTTCAGAATAAGATGAACATTATTATGGACATACAACTGAAATATCACTTCATGTCACCATCACTAACATCAGACACAAGTTAAAAACTCATCTAAACGTGTTTGATAAATAGCGGAATTCACTGATCACGATTATTGAAGTTGCCGCAGCAGAATATTCGGTATTTCTGTCTCTGAATCAAAGACCTCTACAAGAGAATAATGTCAAATAAACTTCATAAAGTACATAAAATATAAAGTCATCCAAAGTTATATAGAGCCCAGCACAATATATATGAAGGAGTCATGTTTTCAATCCTGTGAAAGTAAAGGTTAATATCAATTAAAAATAGCATGAGAGAATTTGAGCGGAAAGTAGCTACCTAACTTCCAATATAAGGTTAATACCCTCTTTAACATTATAGCTCCACCTGTAATGAACTTTAGCAACAACTCACTTCTGGCAAAGCTTATTCAATGGAATTATAAATGAATACTTTAGAAGAGAGGTGTCCTATCCTCTTTTAGATTTAGCTATCAATTTAGTATGAAGGTGAGAGCAGTGCATAGTTTTCAGTTCATTTGGTGTAGCATTCTTATTTTTACTAAATGATATGTTGACTGTTATAGCTAGAATAGCTACCTGTCTGGTGTAAACTTCCATGCTGCCAACTCATTCTGTGCCTCCTCCATTTTAGTCCTGGCCATTTCGAGTTCTCTTTTGAGTCTCTCGATGCAAAGGTTCACTGCCGGGTCAAGCAAGGAGCCTCTGTTGATAGGAAGACTTTTCGAAGCAGTCACTCCAGTCTGAAGAAAAGGTGAAGATAGCTTAAAAAAACTGAAGACACACAAACAAAATAATAAATAAATGTCATTAAACTAGTGTGTGTGACATAATTTAACTATGTGTATAATGACAGGTGGGTCAGGATTGGCCATCACCTAAAAAATATAAAAATAAAGCAATATTTTAGATCCAGTTTCAATATTTTATTATTTGAATGACATAATTATAATTCTGTGTTTCAAATGTGATTTGTGTCGATGTGTTTCAAAAAGGAACATTGACACAAATCACTGATGTTACTTTACCTTATAGAAAAATACTACCTACCAATTAGCTAATGAAATAAAAAGTTGGATTATCTTTAATTCTAATATACAGTCTAGTAACTAACCAGCATCTCCTGCAACTCCGTCTCTTTGGCTGTCAACCTCATTATGTGATAAGTCTCTTTGCGTTGTAGTTCTGATATTTGATTCTTCAAAGCCTCCTCATCACCTAAGAAGCAATACAATAATAATTAGCTATAGAACAAAGTGTGATTCAAATGAGCAGCGTAAATAGATGCTCATGCAACTTAATAGGGCAAGTTACGAATTATCGATCAGTATCGCATGTTCAGTCATAAGAAGAAGCAATATAGCTAATAATTATTTTATTTTTATTGGTATCCATGATACCTGCATGTAGTATGGAAACCAAATATATTTTTTAAAATTATATGATAGAAGATGGGAAACCAACTGATTTGTAACTTACTCTTTATGTTGTAATTCATAATATTACCTGTGGCATTGAGTTTAGCTTCCAAATTTGTTATCCTTTTTACGCACCACTGCCACTTTTCCCACACCTCACTAGGAGACAATTGAGAGAATTCCTCTTGAGATATTTTGATGTTGACTGCCTCTTCCTCTGAGTCACCATTACCTAAACTGGTTGCACCATTTTCTTTTTTATTCACATTACACACACCATTACTGCTATCAGATTCATTTTTCGTTCTTGTTCGAGAATTACTTTCCCCTGAATTACTATTTGAATTTATTTGCAGATCATTTTCTTTATTAACACTTTCAGGTGGGGAGTTCGTCCGTACATTTGATTTTTCACAATTTTCAATAGAAATATTTCCAGGTTCTGTACCTGCGGTTGATGTGTCCATCATTTCTGTCAATAAATATATATAATATTAATCATCAAAATATAAAAAATGTGAAGTAAAACTTAAAAATATATTTTCAATAAGCAAGAGACAAAACCATGTACATTTATTTTAGGGCAGTGATCAAAGTTTACAACCGATAATGCAGATCAGCTAATGGCACACACAGTCTGTATTTGGACCATTTGGTGCACAAAATCCCACTCACTTTTTCAAAAAGCTGAAAAAATCTAGCAACAATTTACAATAATTTGGCTGATCCACCAACATTTTCCCAATTTACCACCAAAAATTAATGGTAAGCCAAGTAATAAAGCATGTCCAAACTGGCCATTATAATGGAGAGTTTGTGACTGTTATTTTAAGCCCTTTAATTGCAAATGACGAGAAATATTTAATTTTCTTATATGCTACACCATGTTTCAAAGTATGGACAAAGTCGACAGTATATTGGCGACTTTTGAGGGGTGAAATAAGTTGAAAATCATGTAAATAACAAGTAAATCACATTATTTTGCTTGGATGGTAAGTTGGTAGAGTAGGCAAAATGCAAGCCAATTTTTACTAAAATTCTGAGCGAACTGCCAAGCAAATTTACTCATTTTTGAACATTTCAAGCCAAAATTAACATGGGAGCATAGAAATTAATTCAAAATTTTAAGCCAATTACATATTATCTGAGTTTTGACCATTTGAAATGTAAACCAATTAATTGGCTTTAACTGACATAGGGTCAGACAGGTAAATTACGGCACACTAACTAACTGCTGCAGTGCTGCCTCTAACCAGAAACATCACAGCTTCAAAACACTCGTTAAAAATGTAAATTAATAAATATCAAATTATAGCATGCACTGCGCTTCTTTTGGTAGCTATGCAACATTTTAATGTAATTTTGGTTCGGACTGTTCACGAGACTGTTTTGAGAGGGCTGTAATTAAAAATTAAAGGGCCACAATTTACCTGCGTACCCCTCCGTCTGCAGAAAATGGGACATTTCTAACATTTTCTATGCGAACAATCTTTAATTTCCTCCTATATTTACATGTATTTTACTGAGAACAGAAGCAGTCTGTATTTGGTGCACATAAACCCACTGACTTTCTCA
>CANNZV010005220.1:0-29820 GCA_947561585.1 Caprella mutica | reverse complement strand
GTGAGTCTGCTGTGGTATTGCCGTGAGTCTGCTGTGGTATTGCCGTGAGTCTGCTGTGGTATTGCCGTGAGTCTGCTGTGGTATTGCCGTGAGTCTGCTGTGGTATTGCCGTGAGTCTGCTGTGGTATTGCCGTGAGGCTGCTGTGCAATTGCCGTGAGGCTGCTGTGCAATTGCCGTGAGGCTGCTGTGCAATTGCCGTGAGGCTGCTGTGCAATTGCCGTGAGGCTGCTGTGCAATTGCCGTGAGGCTGCTGTGGAATTGCCATGAGGCTGCTGTGGAATTGCCATGAGGCTGCTGTGGAATTGCCATGAGGCTGCTGTGGAATTGCCATGAGGCTGCTGTGGAATTGCCATGAGGCTGCTGTGGAATTAACGTGAGTCTGCTGTGTAATTAATGTGAGTCTTCTGTGTAATTAACGTGAGTCTGCTGTGTAATTAACGTGAGTCTGCTGTGTAATTGCCGTGAGTCTGCTGTGTAATTGCCGTGAGTCTGCTGTGTAATTGCCGTGAGTCTGCTGTGTAATTGCCGTGAGTCTGCTGTGTAATTGCCGTGAGTCTGCTGTGTAATTGCCGTGAGTCTGCTGTGTAATTGCCGTGAGTCTGCTGTGTAATTGCCGTGAGGCTGCTGTGTAATTGCCGTGAGTCTGCTGTGTAATTGCCGTGAGTCTGCTGTGGAATTGCCGTGAGGCTGCTGTGGAATTGCCGTGAGGCTGCTGTGGAATTGCCGTGAGGCTGCTGTGGAATTGCCGTGAGGCTGCTGTGGAATTGCCGTGAGGCTGCTGTGGAATTGCCGTGAGGCTGCTGTGGAATTGCCGTGAGGCTGCTGTGGAATTGCCATGAGGCTGCTGTGGAATTGCCGTGAGGCTGCTGTGGAATTGCCGTGAGGCTGCTGTGGAATTGCCGTGAGGCTGCTGTGGAATTGCCGTGAGGCTGCTGTGGAATTGCCGTGAGGCTGCTGTGGAATTGCCGTGAGTCTGCTGTGGAATTGCCGTGAGTCTGCTGTGGAATTGCCGTGAGTCTGCTGTGGAATTGCCGTGAGTCTGCTGTGGAATTGCCGTGAGTCTGCTGTGGAATTGCCGTGAGTCTGCTGTGGAATTGCCGTGAGTCTGCTGTGGAATTGCCGTGAGTCTGCTGTGGAATTGCCGTGAGTCTTCTGTGGAATTGCCGTGAGTCTTCTATGGAATTGCCGTGAGTCTTCTGTGGAATTGCCGTGAGTCTTCTGTGGAATTGCCGTGAGTCTTCTGTGGAATTGCCGTGAGTCTTCTGTGGAATTGCCGTGAGTCTTCTGTGGAATTGCCGTGAGTCTTCTGTGGAATTGCCGTGAGTCTTCTGTGGAATTGCCGTGAGTCTTCTGTGGAATTGCCGTGAGTCTTCTGTGGAATTGCCGTGAGTCTTCTGTGGAATTGCCGTGAGTCCGCTGTGGTATTGCCGTGAGTCCGCTGTGGTATTGCCGTGAGTCCGCTGTGGTATTGCCGTGAGTCCGCTGTGGTATTGCCGTGAGTCTGCTGTGGTATTGCCGTGAGTCTGCTGTGGTATTGCCGTGAGTCTGCTGTGGTATTGCCGTGAGTCTGCTGTGGTATTGCCGTGAGTCTGCTGTGGTATTGCCGTGAGGCTGCTGTGCAATTGCCGTGAGGCTGCTGTGCAATTGCCGTGAGGCTGCTGTGCAATTGCTGTGAGGCTGCTGTGGAATTAACGTGAGTCTGCTGTGTAATTGCCGTGAGTCTGCTGTGGAATTAACGTGAGTCTGCTGTGGAATTAACGTGAGTCTGCTGTGGAATTAACGTGAGGCTGCTGTGGAATTGCCGTGAGGCTGCTGTGGAATTGCCGTGAGGCTGCTGTGGAATTGCCGTGAGTCTGCTGTGGAATTGCCGTGAGTCTGCTGTGGAATTGCCGTGAGGCTGCTGTGGAATTGCCGTGTGGCTGCTGTGGAATTGCCGTGAGGCTGCTGTGGAATTGCCGTGAGGCTGCTGTGGAATTGCCGTGAGTCTGCTGTGGAATTGCCGTGAGTCTGCTGTGGAATTGCCGTGAGTATGCTGTGGAATTGCCGTGAGTCTGCTGTGGAATTGCCGTGAGTCTTCTGTGGAATTGCCGTGAGTCTTCTGTGGAATTGACGTGAGTCTTCTGTGGAATTGCCGTGAGTCTTCTGTGGAATTGCCGTGAGTCTTCTGTGGAATTGCCGTGAGTCTTCTGTGGAATTGCTGTGAGTCTTCTGTGGAATTGCCGTGAGTCTTCTGTGGAATTGCCGTGAGTCTTCTGTGGAATTGCCGTGAGTCTTCTGTGGAATTGCCGTGAGTCTTCTGTGGAATTGCCGTGAGTCTTCTGTGGAATTGCCGTGAGTCTGCTGTGGTATTGCCGTGAGTCTGCTGTGGTATTGCCGTGAGTCTGCTGTGGTATTGCCGTGAGGCTGCTGTGCAATTGCCGTGAGGCTGCTGTGCAATTGCCGTGAGGCTGCTGTGCAATTGCTGTGAGGCTGCTGTGGAATTAACGTGAGTCTGCTGTGTAATTGCCGTGAGTCTGCTGTGGAATTAACGTGAGTCTGCTGTGGAATTAACGTGAGTCTGCTGTGGAATTAACGTGAGGCTGCTGTGGAATTGCCGTGAGGCTGCTGTGGAATTGCCGTGAGGCTGCTGTGGAATTGCCGTGAGTCTGCTGTGGAATTGCCGTGAGTCTGCTGTGGAATTGCCGTGAGGCTGCTGTGGAATTGCCGTGTGGCTGCTGTGGAATTGCCGTGAGGCTGCTGTGGAATTGCCGTGAGGCTGCTGTGGAATTGCCGTGAGTCTGCTGTGGAATTGCCGTGAGTCTGCTGTGGAATTGCCGTGAGTATGCTGTGGAATTGCCGTGAGTCTGCTGTGGAATTGCCGTGAGTCTTCTGTGGAATTGCCGTGAGTCTTCTGTGGAATTGACGTGAGTCTTCTGTGGAATTGCCGTGAGTCTTCTGTGGAATTGCCGTGAGTCTTCTGTGGAATTGCCGTGAGTCTTCTGTGGAATTGCTGTGAGTCTTCTGTGGAATTGCCGTGAGTCTTCTGTGGAATTGCCGTGAGTCTTCTGTGGAATTGCCGTGAGTCTTCTGTGGAATTGCCGTGAGTCTTCTGTGGAATTGCCGTGAGTCTTCTGTGGAATTGCCGTGAGTCCGCTGTGGTATTGCCGTGAGTCCGCTGTGGTATTGCCGTGAGTCTGCTGTGGTATTGCCGTGAGTCTGCTGTGGTATTGCCGTGAGTCTGCTGTGGTATTGCCGTGAGTCTGCTGTGGTATTGCCGTGAGTCTGCTGTGGTATTGCCGTGAGTCTGCTGTGGTATTGCCGTGAGTCTGCTGTGGTATTGCCGTGAGTCTGCTGTGCAATTGCCGTGAGGCTGCTGTGCAATTGCCGTGAGGCTGCTGTGCAATTGCCGTGAGGCTGCTGTGCAATTGCCGTGAGGCTGCTGTGCAATTGCCGTGAGGCTGCTGTGCAATTGCCGAGAGGCTGCTGTGCAATTGCCGTGAGGCTGCTGTGGAATTGCCATGAGGCTGCTGTGGAATTGCCATGAGGCTGCTGTGGAATTGCCATGAGGCTGCTGTGAAATTAACGTGAGTCTGCTGTGTAATTAACGTGAGTCTGCTGTGTAATTAACGTGAGTCTGCTGTGTAATTGCCGTGAGTCTGCTGTGTAATTGCCGTGAGTCTGCTGTGTAATTGCCGTGAGTCTGCTGTGTAATTGCCGTGAGTCTGCTGTGTAATTGCCGTGAGGCTGCTGTGTAATTGCCGTGAGTCTGCTGTGTAATTGCCGTGAGTCTGCAGTGTAATTGCCGTGAGGCTGCTGTGGAATTGCCGTGAGTCTGCTGTGTAATTGCCGTGAGGCTGCAGTGGAATTGCCGTGAGGCTGCTGTGGAATTGCCGTGAGGCTGCTGTGGAATTGCCGTGAGGCTGCTGTGGAATTGCCATGAGGCTGCTGTGGAATTGCCATGAGGCTGCTGTGGAATTGCCGTGAGGCTGCTGTGGAATTGCCGTGAGGCTGCTGTGGAATTGCCGTGAGGCTGCTGTGGAATTGCCGTGAGGCTGCTGTGGAATTGCCGTGAGGCTGCTGTGGAATTGCCGTGAGGCTGCTGTGGAATTGCCGTGAGGCTGCTGTGGAATTGCCGTGAGTCTGCTGTGGAATTGCCGTGAGTCTGCTGTGGAATTGCCGTGAGTCTGCTGTGGAATTGCCGTGAGGCTGCTGTGCAACTGCCGTGAGTTTGCTGTGAAATTGCCGTGAGTTTGCTGTGAAACTGCCGTGAGGCTGCTGTGCAACTGCCGTGAGTTTGCTGTCCAACTGCCGTGAGTCTGCTGTCCAACTGCCGTGAGTCTGCCGTCCAACTGCCGTGAGTCTGCCGTCCAACTGCCGTGAGTCTGCTGTGCAACTGCCGTGAGTCTGCTCTGCAACTGCCGTGAGTCTGCTGTGCAACTGCCGTGAGTCTGCTGTGCAACTGCCGTGAGGCTGCTGTGGAATTGCCGTGATATAGGAGTATCGGGGATGAATGTCACAGGTTTATTAATGAATAAGAGCTCTTTAACTTTATTGATAAATGTGCGCAAGTCCACCCGTGAATTAAAATATTCCCAGGGTGATGTTGCGCATCTAGTATATTGGTTATATCTCAATAATTTATAATTATTATTAAAATCATCTTACATGACGTTAATCTGCAGTAAATTATGCGTATCCAACGTAAATTGCAATCAAATTGGAGCATAATTATCAACACTACAGCATAGTTCGCGGAGATTCGATTCTAGTCCAAAATAATTATTTTGCCATAAAAAACATAGGTCTCTGTTTGAACACTTAGTATCTATACTTAATCTCTTACGATTTTCGTGAAATTTATGCACTAGGGGGTTTAAGAGCTGCTCTTTCCAATGGTGTTGTCAGATTAGAAATATTTTCACGCATTCACCGTCAATTACCGATGCGCAACTTCACCCGGAATGTTGAAGTGCGCAAAGCCACCCGGTCTGACGCTAATAGCTAAATATCCTCTAACATTGCAGGAATTTTTTTATAGAGAAATTGAAAATCTCCCAGACTCCTGACATATCATTGGAATTCACCACCGTCCACCAAATACAATCTGAGATGTCATTATTGGAGACATTTTACACAATTTTGGACCAGTCTGAAAAGAATATCTCCTCAGACGGAATCAGACCCAGGATTTTTACAGAAATTGGGAATTTGGCGCAGCAAATAACATGGAACATAGGAATTAAATAGGACTTGGGCGCAGCCGCGCAGGATTAATCCACAAACCATGTTTCAAAGTATGGACCAGTCTGTATTTCGTGGTAAATTCTACCGACATGTCGGTGGAATTTTTCTCCATTGAAAATAATATTCTGGCAAAGTCGGTGGATTTTTACCTATTTACTCCTATGTTACCATTAATTTTCAGTGGAAAAATGGGTAAAATGTTGGTGGATCAGTCAAATTACTGGAAATTTACGGTTGATTTTTTCAGCTTTTTCAAAAAGTCAGTGGAATTTTGTGCAACAAATACAGACTGGAGTATGGACAAAGTCGCCAGTATACTGGGGACTTTTGAGGGGTGAGATAAGTTGAAAAACATGAAAATAACAAGTAAATCACTCATAAAATTATTAAAAGTCTCAAGAGATGCACATGCATCAGACATGAAGCATGAGGATATTTTCAAGTGTAAAATTTTCACTAGGAACTTAGGAAGTCAAATTTCTTCTTTGAAGTATCTTTAATGTGGCGACCTGGATGATTGGATCCATATTCTCACTAAACTGGCGAGTGGCGACTTTCCTGACACACTTTAAAACATGGTCCACAAATCCTGCTCTATTTTTCAGACTGGATTTTGGAGACAGATTTGAAAATATTTGCCTAGTTCAAGAGTAGCTATGTACCAAGTCGTCGATTAATTGTCGACTTAAAATTAGTGAAAATAAGTAGGTATCTTTCCCACTTGGGCGCAGGATTAATCCACAAATCCTGCTGACCTCAACCTGCTGTACTTTTCAGACTGGTACATGGAGAATGATTTAACAGAAATTAAAGAATTATAAAAGACAACTTACCCAAATGGACAAATCAATTGCATCAATACCAACTGAAGGTATAGAATTTTCCCTTAGCTTAATCATGGAATCCTCACCATTTAAAAAGTATATTAAATTAGAGAAATCTTCAATCTCAAAATGAAATGAACAAATAAGTAACACGCACTTAGGATTCGTGTGCCACTTTTTATCCATATTATTACCATACTGCTGGTCTAGAAAATCACACCATTTTTTTCTCTTTTCAAGATGAATAGGTAGCTTGTGAAAAGATGGTTTTTTAACGCCAAAGATCTCAAAGAAATTCGAAGGACAGTTTTCAAATACACAATGCTTCACCATTTTGACAAGGATAATTAATAGGATAAATAGTAACTGTGGTCAAAGAGACATGTGGCCAAAGAGTCAAAGTAAGTGTGGTCAAACTAAACAGACTAAAATGCATGGACGAAAAATCTGAATATCCTATATGGTAAAAAAGGAATTTGCGCACGCTCATGACTGTGTGTAAAATCATAAAATGCGGAAAAAATAATTTGCAAGCACGCTCACTGTCTCGGACTAATTTCGCTTAATCATTAGTCAATTCGGAGTGACATAAGAACACATAAAAATAGGTACAGGCAGGCCTCGCTTCAAGTACAACTCACTTTAGTAAAAGTGGTACTTAGTTCGAGTCATGTTTCGAAATAAGAACCGTTCGTAGACATAGAAAACGGAGACAATTTTTTGTGATTATTTCACGGTAATTAAAAAATCATCAAAATTATAATCCATATAAGGTTATTAGAAGCAATTGGTTCATAAATTCAACATTTGTCGTATTTTAGGGTTAGTTCCTTGTTATTGCACGGTTCCATATTTTAGAACACGTGAAAATCTTTATATAATAATAACTATTTAACTTTTATTTCAATTGGTATCCATGATACCTATTAGAACAGAAGTTAAATAATGATTATTATATTTTCTTTTCTGACGTGTCCGAAATTGTAGAACCAACCAATCACTTGGAACTTAGTACCCTACTACCAAAAACATTTCATAGAGCATAAAATTGCGGTTTGTTAAATTTAGCACAATAAAATAGAAAAAGACAAAAACATTTCATAGAGCATAAAATTGCGGTTTGTTAAATTTAGCACAATAGAACCGAGTGAGAGTTATAGATCCAGCACGCTCTCATTTGTTCCACCATAGTAGACTGAGGCAAATGAATACTAAGATTTATCGGCGTTATACCAGTCATTGATTGATTCACGCACTTGTAAAGGGATTGGTAGTGCATGCGATAGTCTAGTTGATTGGTAGCTTGGTTAGTAGTGTGTGGTAGCTTAATCACTAGACTGTATGGTAGCTTAGTCACTAGACTGTCTGGTAGCTTATACACTAGACTGTATGCAGAGATGGGCGGGAAAGTACTTCCCAAGTACCAAGTAAAAGTACTAAGTAACAAGTAAGTACTTCAAGTACTACTTGAAGTACTTTCTAAAAAGTACTTTGAATAATTACTTAGAAGTACTTTTTACAAGTACTTGTTACTTTCCAAGTAAAAAGTACTTTGCAAAGTACATTTTTTTCCTTTCAGTCAAGAGATTTTAAAAGATTAGTTCTAAAATCTCTACAAAATTAATTCTTTTTCTCATCAAAACTGTATTTACAGCAACTTGATAAAAACTAGAGTTTGAAGATGTCCAACATGTTAGAGAATTGTTTGTCAAGCAGTAAAATTGAAATCTTTGTCAAACAGTAGAATCGAAAACTAAGACTGTAAGACATTGTATACTTTTATGTAACGGTGAATATTTATATATTCTGACATACAATCATGTATATAGACTATGAGTTATATTGACAAATTTAAGTACATTGAATATAATTATTTTGTGATACCTAGATATCACAACCAATATTTACCAAACACATTGACGAATTATAAGCGTGTGGACATGTACAGTGAGTCACTGTGATGATGTACTATCAGAGTAAAGAGTCACTGTGATGATGTACTATCTGAGAAAAGAGTCACTGTGATGATGTACTATCAGAGAAAAGAGTTACTGTGATGATGTACTATCAGAGAAAAGAATCACTGTGATGATGTACTATCAGAGTAAAGAGTCACTGTGATGATGTACTATCAGAGTAAAGAGTCACTGTGATGATGTACTATCAGAGAAAAGAGTCATTGTGATGATGTACTGTCAGAGTAAAGAGTCACTGTGATGATGTACTATCAGAGAAAAGAGTCACTGTGATGATGTACTATCAGAGAAAAGAGTCACTGTGATGATGTACTATCAGAGTAAAGAGTCACTGTGATGATGTACTATCTGAGAAAAGAGTCATTGTGATGATGTACTATCAGAGAAAAGTCACTGTGATGATGTACTATCATAGTAAAGAGTCACTGTGATGATGTACTTTCAGAGAAAAGAGTCACTGTGATGATGTGCTATCAGAGAAAAGAGTCACTGTGATGATGTGCTATCAGAGAAAAGAGTCACTGTGATGATGTACTATCAGAGAAAAGAATCACTGTGATGATGTACTATCAGAGAAAAGTCATTGTGATGATGTTCTATCAGAGAAAAGAGTCACTGTGATGATGTACTATCAGAGAAAAGTCACTATGATGATGTACTATCAGAGAAAAGTCACTGTGATGATGTTCTATCAGAGAAAAGAGTCACTGTGATGATGTACTATCAGAGAAAAGTCACTATGATGATGTACTATCAGAGAAAAGTCACTATGATGATGTACTATCAGAGAAAAGAGTCACTGTTATGGTGTACTATCAGAGAAAAGAGTCACTGTGATGATGTACTATCAGAGAAAAGAGTCACTGTGATGATGTACTATCAGAGAAAAGTCACTATGATGATGTACTATCAGAGAAAAGTCACTGTGATGATGTACTATCAGAGAAAAGAGTCACTGTGATGATGCACTATCAGAGAAAAGAGTCACTGTGATGATGTACTATCAGAGAAAAGAGTCACTGTGATGATGTACTATCAGAGAAAAGTCACTATGATGATGTACTATCAGAGAAAAGAGTCACTGTGATGATGTACCATCAGAGAAAAGAGTCACTGTGATGATGTACCATCAGAGAAAAGAGTCACTGTGATGATGTACTATCAGAGAAAAGTCACTATGATGATGTACTATCAGAGAAAAGAGTCACTGTGATGGTGTACTATCAGAGAAAAGAGTCACTGTGATGATGTACTATCAGAGAAAAGTCACTATGATGATGAACTATCAGAGAAAAGAGTCACTGTTATGGTGTACTATCAGAGAAAAGAGTCACTGTGATGATGTACTATCAGAGAAAAGAGTCACTGTGATGATGTACTATCAGAGAAAATAGTCAGTGTGATGATGTACTATCAGAGAAAAGAGTCACTGTGATGATGTACTATCAGAGAAAAGAGTCACTGTGATGATGTACTATCAGAGAAAAGAGTCACTATGATGATGTACTATCAGAGAAAAGAGTCACTGCGATGATGTACTATCAGAGAAAAGAGTCACTGTGATGATTTACTATCTGAGAAAAGAGTCACTGTGATGTACTATCAGAGAAAAGAGTCACTGTGATGATGTACTATCAGAGAAAAGAGTCACTGTGATGATGTACTATCAGAGAAAAGAGTCACTATGATGATGTACTATCAGAGAAAAGAGTCACTGCGATGATGTACTATCAGAGAAAAGAGTCACTGTGATGATGTACTATCAGAGAAAAGAGTCACTGTGATGATGTACTATCAGAGAAAAGAGTCACTGTGATGATGTACTATCAGAGAAAAGAGTCACTGTGATGATGTACTATCAGAGAAAAGAGTCACTGCGATGATGTACTATCAGAGAAAAGAGTTACTGTGATGATGTACTATCAGAGAAAAGAGTCACTGTGATGATGTACTATCAGAAAAAAGAGTCACTGTGATGATGTACTATCAGAGAAAAGAGTCACTGTGATGATGTACTATCAGAGAAAAGAGTCACTGTGATGATGTACTATCAGAGTTAACAGTATAAATGATTAGTTTTTAAATTGTATAGTAAATGTACTTGGTACTTGAAAGTACTTTAAAAAGTACTTGGTACTTGTACTTTGAAAGTACTTTTTCATTTGAGTACTTGGGCAACTACTTCAAGTACATTGATTTACGAGTACTTGTACTTAGTACTTAAGTACTTCCGATGTACTTTTCGCCCATCTCTGACTGTATGATAGCTTAGTCACTCCAGGCTCCAAAAAAAAATGAGTTTATTAAATAATATTATAGAACTAAGGTCTAGGATCATTATTCTGTAAACTGCATATAATTCAGTTCAGATTTATTTTTAAAGTTTTTAATACTCTGTGAGCAACAATTGAGCGAATCACTAATCTGTCAAAGTGTTACTCAAGA
Source organism: Caprella mutica (assembly GCA_947561585.1). NCBI lineage: Eukaryota > Metazoa > Arthropoda > Malacostraca > Amphipoda > Caprellidae > Caprella > Caprella mutica. The sequence continues at coordinate 19,351 of CANNZV010005220.1, read as the reverse complement.
AGAAGATTGTACACTATTTGTTTTGATTGCAAATTTGAATTTTATAAACAAACCATAAGTTTTCGGCCTTTATTTTATATATTAATTGTTTCCTAAAGTATATAAACGTTTCTATTATAACTTCATTTAATTTTATACCTTTACACGAAAATTAAATGGATTTATTAAACCTAATACCTAGTTGACAATCAAAACAAATGGTGAACATTCTTTTTCTTCAGGATGAAAATTTCTTAAATTAGTAAGTCGGAAGTAAAATAGGTTTTGTAGAGTTTTGAAAATAAAAATCGTTAAAAGCATTCGATGCAGTTTGCAGCAAAATAATGAGAAACATTAGTCTCGTTGAATAAGGCAATAAAAATATTTGCTTGGAGAGACCTTTAAATATTTTTTCCTAAGTACAATTTAAGTTCTCATATTTCTTCTCTTCCAAATCTCGATGAGGTCCCAGACCCAGTCTGCAGAATATAGGACATTTTTAACATTTTCTGTGCGAACAATCCTTTATTTCCTCCTAAATTTACATTAATTTTAATGTGAACAAAAGTTAATTTTCAAAATAGAGGATTTATTAATTCTTGGAGAACACTACCAGTTGGCTTTCGCCTTTCAGTTTTCCACCCTCTAAAAGATGGTTTTAATTGAATTGGCATAAACATTAGAGAAATAGTTCGTCCAAGAGTTTACTATCCCTTTAAGCCAGTGGTTCTTAACCTGGGTTCGATCGAACCCCAAGGGTTCGGTGAGTCACTTCCAGGGGTTCTGCGGTTTGGCTCATTAAGTTGCTTGTTTATATGCGAAATTCATGTTTAGTTCATTTTGATCATTGAGCATATTGATTTAGTGTGCCAGTGTAAACGATGCTTGGTACAGTTTGTGCACTAATACAGTTTAGCTTTAGTTATGTACATATATTTTAATTTTGAAGGCGAAAACACATTTTATTTTCCAACTGCAAGGGTTTGATGAATGTATATATGGAGCTTCTGGAGTTCGGTACCTCCAAAAAGGTTAAGAACCACTGCAGTTTAAGCTATGGATGGATTTTAAAACATTTAATAAATGCACAACTTTAGACTTTTTCATCACAGTGACACAGTCACAAACAATGAAAGACTGTATATTATTAATAATATGCTTACATACGTTTTGCTCTAATAATAAATTTTCCTTCAATAACTCATAGAAAGTGAGGTATAAATCAAGGAATGACAATTATAAATTTCTTGTTACTTTTATTCGCTTTAGTTACCGTTTGGTAACTAAACTGAGTCGTGATTTGGTAACTAAAGTGGGGGATGCCTGTATAAGTACAATGTTTTACTGCTGAAAAGACATAAATGATACAATCATACACATATAACGAAAAAATCCAGTAACACAAATAATTAACTATATGCAATAGATAATAATCACTAATAAGTTCAAAATATAGCGAAAATAATAAAAACATATCTTGCTTCATTCTATTTTATAGAAGAAATGAAGAATTATGGATTTGCTTCAAAGTAGGGTACCTACCAGAGGAGCTAAGAGTCGCAAGGATAGAGGATCGAAGGAATATATGGAAGATGGTGAGGACTGAGGAAGCTAAGAGGAGAAAAAGTTAATCGAAATAGAAAACTTAAGCCGTTTACAGAAGAGAGAGAGGAATTGGAAGAGAAGAAATATGAGGACTTAAATCGTACTTAGGAAAAAATATTTAAAGATCTCTCCAAGCAAATATTTGTATTGCCTTATTCAACGAGGCTAATGTTTCTTATCATTTTACTGCAAACCGCATCGAATTTGGTAGCCTATTTTTAATTTTATATGCTTTTAAAGATTTTTATAATCAAAACTCTACAAAACCTATTTTACTTCCGACTCACTAATTTAATAAATTTTCAGCCTGAAGAAAAAGAATGTACACCATTTGTTTTGATTGTCAACTAGGTATTAGGTTTAATAAATCCATTTAATATTCGTGTAAAGGTATAAAATTAAATGAAGTTATAATAGAAACGTTTATATACTTTAGGAAACAATTAATATCTAAAATAATGGCCGAAAACGCATGGTTTGTTTATAAAATTCAAATTTGTAATCAAAACAAAGAGCGTGCAGTCTTCTTCTTGAGAATCAGATTAGTGATTCGCTCAATTGTTGCTCACATAGTACTAAAAAACTTTAAAAACAAATCATAAAATATATACTGAACCGAATTGTATGCGGTTTGCAGAATAATGATCGTAGACCTAATTAGTTATATAATATTATGTTATAAACTCATTTTTTTCCTCGGAGCCTGGAGAGGACCTTTAAGATGCATGAAATTAGGATGGAGGATGTGTGGAATATATATGTAGAAATGAAAAAGTAAAATGAAGAAACACTCAGAACTATGGCTATTTATTATTGATAATAGCTAGGTTCCATGTTTAAATTCAAAATGATTAGAGATGGCTGTTCAGTAATTTCTTATTTATTTAGTAATTACTTTTATAAGAAGTACTTTTTATACTTTTAGTAATTACGTAAAAGAATGAAAGAAACAAATGTTAAATATATAGAGAAAATATAATCATTAATTTGAAGAGAAGTTTATTTAGAAATAAAGACAGAAGTGCAATATGTATTACACTCGGACCTAGAATAAAGAAATTAAATTTTAATTAAACATAATAAAATATTGATAAATGGTAAAAAAAATATATAAAATAAAATACAAACGAATATCTGGCACGAGGAAACAACACAAAAAAATGCAAAGTGATGAGAAACGAAGTGAAATGATTACTCACGTGTTCACTGTGAGACTAGCAACAAGAGAATGGAAATAGAAATGACTACCAACTGCTTCCTCCGTGAGGAAGAGTTACGAGAAAACTCAATATTATGAATTACAAATTATTATTTAACAACTGATAAATCCACTTTAATATAATGAAAGAACACATTAAACCTTCAAATAATAATGAGAAGTACAAGAAGATTACGTATTTTAAAGAATCAATTTTAATCTAAATATAGTTCGCTACCTAAATTTTGACATGACCATATAAGGTAATAAACAGATCAACGCTCTGATTGGGTATTGCTGAGGTAATGATGCAGACAAAGAAGTGGGGTAGGAGAAATTTAATCCACTTGACGAAAATAGGAGGTGACTTGAGAGGATGCAATAATCATTGACTATTGCGTATTTAACGAGAATCGCTAAATGCCTTCTCTGCCAGTTGTCAAAGCTACTCAATCTTACTTGCAGTATTTATAATTCGGGTTCGGATTGAATCTTACCTTTTGCCCTGAACGAGTCGGGACTTCAGCATGGTCAGTGCTTTAGCATAAAGAAGTGTCTACAGGAGGAGGAGGATTTCTAACATTAAGTTCAGCTTTAGTTGGTTGAAAGTTAGTGGTATTGGGATTGATCGCTCGACCATTAGTTTGCTGAAGTAGATATGCGGGTTTCAATATGTATATTGATATTGAGGTTTCAACCTTGTTGAAGTTCTAATACGAAATATTTAAGGGTTTTCTTAATTATGTGTATGGTCCAGAATATGGAGCTTCAAGGGATCGTCGAATGCGATAGACTCGGAATCAAACTTTAGAGACTTTGAATAGATCTTTTGGGATGAAGCTCTTAGGGACGGAGTGGCAATACCTGAAGAAAAATCATTTAAGTTTATTGATTGCATTTCATTGATGAAAAGTTGTAGCGTTTCATTATTCGATGGGATTTGCTTCTCGTTAGAAATTGAAGGGTGAGGACAGAGCATGAATGAACCTTATACTGCTGTGAAGGGTGAAAAATTTAAAGAATTGGGTAACATTCGAACATTCACATTAGGTAGTATAGTTAGGCCACGTTCACACTGCAAGCGGAGCAGAGCGGCACGCTCGAAATTTAATGTATATTTGACGCAAGCGGTGCTGCTAGCTTCAAATATACATTAATTTTTCGAGCGCGCCGCTCTGCTCCGCTTGCAGTGTGAACGTGGCCTTGCACTCACAGATATTGCAGTCTAGAATTATTTAAAGAAATTCACACAATCAAAAAAATAATTCATAAAGTCTAATATTACCAGAAGGTATAACAAAAAACATATTTTTTCTTGAATCAAACTTTAATGAAAAATACATAGCTAGCTAATGTCTTTTACAATCCATAAACAGTTTTAAGCTTTTCCCCCTGAATTATCACATGAAATTTCTACTCCTTAGACAACAGAACTATATTCGCATAAATTCAGAATTCATCTTAGATCTCAAGGTACAGGGTGGGGCGTAAGTTTGGAAGCAAATGAAAGTGCATATTATAATCCAACGAAAAATATATTTAATAATTTACAGTTATGTATTATTATATAAGGGTTTTAAGAATTCAAAAATCTTAAATTTATTCAAAATGTCCCCCTTGTTTTTAATAACAGCCTCAAATCTCCTCCGAACTCCTCCTACTGCGGCACGCAACTGTTCTTGTGAAATTTCCTTCCAAGATCTCTGGAGCGAACGCTTTAAATCATCCACACTGCGATGGAATTTACCACAGGCCTTTGATTCAAGAATGGACCATACCGAAAAGTCCATAGGATTAACATCTGGGGAGCAGGGAGGCTATATTTCTTTGGACCAAAACCGTGGAAGATGGTCATGGCACCAGTTTTGAGTGACATTTGCAGTATGTGAAGTCGCGCCGTCTTGCTGAAATGTCCATAGAGTGTCATTACCGAAGTGATCCTTAGCTGACTCCAACATTGGCGTCAAAATATTCTCAATACAACATTTAGCATGTTTTTTGGCGCCTTGTTCCACAAAAATTAAAGGAGAACTCCAAGTCTCTGAAACGGCGGCCCAGACCATTACCATAGTAAACAGAATAGTATAGTACCCCAGTTACATGTATTATTCAAATTTATTCTGGGTAGGCTGTGACGTCATGTATGTAAACAAGAGGTCACGTCATAGTAAACAGAATTGCTGTGGGTCACGTGGAATAGAGAATTAAGATGGCGGCCAACGCGACCGATCTGACTAATGATCTAATTATCTTGAATAAATCGTCTTCTTCAAGACTAAAAATTTGTTACTATCTTGGGTGTAAAAAGACCAGTAGCAATTTCATCAACAGTCATTTTTTAATTTTCGTCCGTATGACTTTAAAGATTGGATAATAGCATGCGGTAATGTGGAATTAAAAAAAATACCACCGAAAACGTTATTTAACAAAAGTTGGGTGTGTTGCAGCCATATTTTGTGTTGGTACTGTAGCTACGTACAAACGTACGCACCATTGTTGACATGTGACGTCACAGCCTACCGGGACACACGATAATATCCCCCCTATAGCTCTGGGATACTATATGTTCTCTGTACTGTGCCATTACTGAAGCAGGTTTCATGGTTCTGTGGACAGTTTTTTGGTTGTATGGGATGTCTTTTGCACTTTTATCAATTATTCTGTCATTCCTCCGGTTGTGAGCCATTTCCACTGTGAAAATTTTTTCGTCAGACCAAACAATTTCACCAGCCGTGCCAGACTTCAATTCTCTCAGAAGTGCTTTGCTTATCTCCAATCTCTTTTTCTTTACAGCTTCTGACAGAGTCTGTCTCTTTTGGAGGGTGAAAGAGGACATCTTTAGGTCTTCTTTGACAACTCTTCTCATTGTTCTGGGACTCACATTAGCTGTTTTGGCTAACAATCGTATTGACCTTTTCGGGTTCCTCCTGATCTTCTCTCGGGCACATTTTATCAGTTGTTTGGTGCGTTGTGAGCGTGGTCTACCACTTCTTGGACGATCAGTCAAGTCTCCTCTCTCATTAAAACGCTTCACACACTTCCAAACAGTCGATCTCGCTATTGAGAGTCTTTGAAATGACGGAATCTGACTTCCCGGCACGGTGTAGAGCAATAATGGCTTCTCTTTTGTCTGACATTTTTGAATTGACTAAATTTTTGTAAAAATAACACTGCCACGTCATAATGTAGTGTCTCTACTATAGTTCAAACCCTATAACCTACTTAGGAACTTATTTTTAAGAATTATATTAATGTTTGAAAAATTGCTTCCAAACTTACACCCCACCCTGTATAACGTTTCAACTGCGAATTTTTCGGTGGAAAAATGACAACTTTATTTTTTTTTTACTCCCGGAGAGAGAATTTAGAAAAAAATGGAACTTAACTTTGTTGAAGTCTTTGTGGATTTAATGATACCAATCTCATCACTGTAAGTCAAAATTGTCAGAGGATACATTTCTGGCAGCTCCCAAAAAAATCGGTTATTTTTTTTTCCATGTATCGTTTTCTATGAAGAAAATGTGATGCGAGAGAAAAAAATCTTGGGAGAACGATCCCCGAAATCGAGAGCTTGTTAAAGTACAACACATTGCTTCCCGTTGTTGTGAATATTCATTTTACAATTAACAAATTTAAACATAATAATTTACAATCAGATGAGAAAATTCCAAACTGGAAAATTCCTGTCAATCAATAAACAAATCATTTACGGTTCACGAGGTCTCTTTTTGGCTTCATTCTTATTCAACTCAATCAATGATTCAGATAACTTCATCTTGAACTCACAAAGAGAATACTCAGTACTTGGTGGTTGTTGCCTTTGACTTCTTTTAAAAAGAAGCCAACTGTTCACAACGGCCATGTCAAACAGATAAAAAAGAAGATGAGAGTAATATTTATTGGCACACAAGGACATTCTATATTTCTCAATGGTTTGTTCATTTCTATCAACGGTATTCTGGTGTTCCTTATACACCTTAACTATATTAGGCATCTCTCCATTCCTATCACTTTCAGTAACAAGACTATGGTTCTGTTCAAAGCTTGATGCAAACCACTTCGACTCATTATTCCATTGACATTTGTAAGCGACAATATAAGTGTGATTATCTCTGGTTTCCCATACTTCATAAGACCTATTAGATGATGTATGATCTGAACTGTTTCTGAATTTCCAAGTTTGGTCATTTGGGAGTATAGGACCACAAACATAAATATTCATAGTTGCAAGATAATCAATCATCCGAACTGAAGTAAACCGTTCATCACAATGCAGTTTATGATTTTTTCTTTTCGGAATTACTTGTGAAAAATCAAATACTGGATTTCTTTTACAGAGTTGCAGTGAATTCTTATGCATGTAAATAATGAAATCGTGTATCATTCCCTCATCATCTTGTAGAACCAACAGTCTGTACCCAATTTTGGGCTTGGAAATAAATTTCTCAGTTTTACAATAAACAATTTTCTCCCTGATATACAAATGTTCTGAAACAGGACAAATCTTCCTAAAATTTGGGCCAAGATTATTGATGAGAAGTTTCACATTCCTTACTTTATCAGATCTACCACATTCTGAATGAAGAGTAACATAATTCAAGTTCTCTTTTATAGTTTCCCATCTATTGTGGGACATTGTCATTAGAATATTTGGACAATAGTTATCTAGCCAATAGAGACGACTATCGTCAAACTTGGAAAAGGACATAGCAATTGCTATTCCTAACCACTGCTTCAGTTCATCAATCGACAGAAAGAGATTCTTCCCAGAGTTTTTCCGTGAGAAGTAAACGTTAGTTGAATTACAAATATCAGCCATTATCTTTTTATCAAAAAATTTGCAAAAATAATCATATGGAGACTCCGGATGATTATTATTATCAATATCACAACGAAAAATATGATACAATCCTGCCGTTATTAGTTCGGATGATTTACGCCACATATATGAATCGAGAGTATTTTCGAGTCTTTTTAAAAACTTATGGTCATAGACTCTATATGAAGTTAGTGATGATGCCTCATTACTCTTCCAAAAGGGCCATGCAGATTCAAGAATTTCTTCATCGGAGGAGACTTCATCGGAAGAGTCATCTGAATTAAGTGCACAATTGGATTGTCTCATTCCCTCCATGTTGTCTGTAAGCACTGTAGAGGATCGATCTGAAAAGAAAATAACATATTATATAAGGTACTCAATCATTTGGCTTTATTCAGGTTTGCTTTCAATGTTATGTATTCAATCGAAATCTATTTTCATTTCATCATTTAACCTGTGAAAATTTAAAGGTCCTCTCCAGGCTCCGGGAAAAAAATGAGTTTATTACATAATATTATAGAACTAAGGTCTACGATCATTATTTCGCAAACCGCATACAATTCGGTTCAGTGTATAATTCGGTTCAGTAAATATTTTATTATTTGTTTTTAAAGTTTTTTTTAATACTCTGTGAGCAACAATCGAGCGAATCTCCAACCTAACGCTGAGAAAGGAGATTGTACACTCTTTGTTTTTATTTCAAATTTAGATTTTTAAACAAACAATGCGTTTTTGGCCTTCTTTTAAGATATTAATTGTTTCTAAAAGTATATAAACGCTTCTATAATAAGTTTATCCAAATTTAAACCTTTAAAGGAATAATAAATAAATTTATTAAACCAAATACCTAGTTAACAATCATAACAAATGGTGTACATTCTTCTTCTTCAGACTGAAAATTAGAAGTCGGAAGTAAAGTAGCTAGGTTTTATAGAGTTTGAATTAAAAAAAATCTTTAAAAACATATAAAATTAAAAATATGCTATCAAATTTTATGCGGTTAGCAGTAAAATGATAAGAAACATTAGCCTCGTTGATTTAAGCAATAAAAAAATTTGCTTGGAGGGGACCTTTAAGGACCAATAAAATTTGTGCACAGCTAGTTAATAATACCTTTACATCGAATGAAAATTTTATTTGTTCATGGTAAAAATCATATTTTCTTAGAAAACGAGATATGGGAGAAAATCTAATTTTAATGGGGGTACAAGAAATGCATCTATTCAGTCAAATTTATGAGCTACTGTAATGATATGGTATCATTGGATGCGGAAAGTCTTGAGCAACAAAAGCATGTTCTTATTTTTATTCAAACTTTCTACTCTGAAACTGATAACAATAAAAATATTCCCAAAGAAACATTCCTTTGTGCTTATTTTTAATTGTGACGTGATAAATTTTGATAAATAACATATTGACCACTAAATCACTAGGTGCAAGAAAATAGCTGCTTCACGAACATTGCAGGGAGACGTTATACATGCACATTGCGCACCCCTTCCATGTCCGGCACCTAACAGCTTACTGCCGCAAATTTTGCTGTGTGAAACCATCTTTGTAGACGCTAACGTATTTTTGCCTGGTACCGGTAGCCGGTAAATTGCTCGAAAACAATTGCTCAAAAGACAATTGCTCAAAAGACAAATGCTCGAAAAACAATTGATCGAATGAACAATTGCTTGAATTATCAAATTGCTCGAATTATAAAATTGCACAGTTTTCGATTTCATAAAAGTCAGTTATTCATGAAATGGAGCTGCACCTAACAATCCTTGTTTCTTTTTAGTAATTGATCATTAACCATTCTATAAATGATTTTAATTATTACTCATTCTGCATAATCTTTTTTTAGACCGTTTGTGTCATCTCGTATGTAACATGTGAATTGGAATCATGTGACGAATCAGTACTGTTCATGTTTTTTTTTATCATAAAACCCGAAAATGTTTGTAGATTTATTAAAACTCTGCCATAACTTTGAGTTATTTCACCGATTGAGGTGCCACATACAAATAGGCTAGTAATAAATATATTTTCAGGTTTTATGATAAAAAAAACATGAATAGTAGTGATTCACCACATAATTCCAATTCACATGTTACATACGAGATGACAAAAACGGCCTAAAAAAAGATTATGCAGAATGAGTAATAATTAAAATCATTTATAGAATGGTTAATGATCAATTACTAAAAAGAAACAAGGATTGTTAAGTGCAGCTCCATTTCATGAATAACTGAATTTAATAAAATAGAAAACTGTGCAATTTTATAATTAGAGCAATTTTTTCGAGCTATTGTCTTTCGAGCAATTGACCAAGAACCCCTGGTACCATACCTGCTTTTGTCACTTTCTGTGTGCGCAGCTCAATAGGAATGACATGCATCACGACTCACGCCTGCCAACTTCTCACAAAACACATTCGGTGTGCGCATTGCTTTATGCTAGATTGTCATAACAGCATTTACTAACAGTCAGATAGGATACATTGTCAGAAGAATGCTACTTCATGATTTAGGCCGAAAAATGCAGCATTAATTATTAAATTGGATGCACCCTATCTGTACCATAAAATTGAATTTGTCATTCTAACGAAGATTAACACGTTTTATGAATTGACCTTCATATTTCTACGACTATTTTCATGCTCTAGGAACGATTCAATCAAAGATATTATAGCTACTATATTAAGATACAGTACGCTCGATAATTTCTATTTCCTCTGCCCCCTGGTTTCGAAAACGAGAACTAGAATTAAAATATAGTAAGGAAAATAGAGATATGTTGTTTGCGTGACGTAGTGTACACTACTCTTATTGAGTACACTACTCAATAAGAGTAGTGTATCTTATTGTAGTATAATATCTTTGATCCAATGGTCGACTCATTCAAACAACAAAACAGGAATAAAACATCTTCGTTCTTGCCAGGCTATTGACAGATTCAAGGTTAATTTTTTTCCTTACGTTCACTTATCTCAACAACAAGTGGTATTAGCACAAGGTATAAGAGCCTCATTCAATAGGACTACGATGGCTATGACTGCTTGAAAACCGAGACACTATCAAATCGATGTTGAAAATACTCATAATGAGCTTATTTCTCTTTCTCCAACTTGATCTGACATATGATATATCATATTCTCAATCATAACCTGGAACCTTCAAAGGATTTGTTAGAAGAGCAAACAATGTAGCCAGATGAGATTTTACAAATAGGCCACATCGATCATATTTCAGAATGTCTCCTTATGTATTATTGTATTGTTTAATTCATCAAATTTAATATTCCTCGAAATACAAGGATTTTTTATGTGGCAGTTTTGGCAGTTAGCTACCATACCGGTTTGCCCGAGCATGGGCTTTTCCTTATTTACTCTTATGAAATTCCTTACAATAGAAGTGATATTTGATTGACCGTACGTTTCGTTATCAGATTATTTCTATTTTTTTTTAACCGGGAACAATTTTTTTCATTTGAAATCGATTGCAGACTATAATTTATACCAATCTCATACTTTATGAATTTTTTACTAGCTACATTAAATTATAAGGGTTAACATGCATTTTACTAATAACTCTAAGCAATAACAAAATTATTTCTTAGAGAGAACACAAAGTCATACTCTGTATTATTCGTGTATTAAGGTTTTTCAAAATTGTTTCCTTTATTTATAATTATATGTAATATATATATATATATATACATATTATGAATTAATTGATATTGCTGGATGTTAATCATGGAGTATTAAATGAGATTATTTTATATGTATTTGATATCTATTACTTATTCATTATCATAAATATGCTTCACTTCTTCTTTCAAATCTTCGTGTTGATATATATAGTAGTGATATTGTTTTCAAAAATTAGCGAAATTTGAATGTAAAATTGTTTTCTACATTTTTGTGGAACGTCTGAATGTTCATCAATTTTGATAATCTCGAATATAATGGCCTAATAATAGACTTATAAGTACCATGAAATCTAAGGAAAGTTGGTCACTTTACCGTAAGTGCACTAAAATTGCAAAATTAGATATATTTATATAATTAAATTTCATGTGTCATGCGGAACCTCAAGATGTTAATTGATCGAGCCAAGATTTTGCACAGAGTATTTTCTAACCATTTCGCAACTTTTCTGCACTAATGACAATGTGATTTAAAAAAATGTTTTTTGGCCTCGTTATAAGCCACCCTAGTGTACAATGTACATGACTATGTGCATACTGGGTTATTTGGAAGTTCATATTTTGATTATTTTTGTGTGTGTAAAATTTAATTGAGTTCTCGCACGTGATGGCTGTGTCAGTTTGCGCCATGCGTCTCAGGCCATATTGGATTTGTTTAATAGTTTACATAGCTATAAGTAACGTTTGTTACTTGCCTAAAAGTGGGCAGTGAATCTTTTGTACTAACGTTAGCTTACTTTGGAAGTAACTACGCAGAGTTTATAATGCTGTTTTACCTTCTATAACCCCTGTGCATTTGTGTACTTACGTCTCACGCACACGAGCGTCTTTTTCTTGAATCCAGACTTGTCTGTCTTTTACAAAAATACGAATGTGTGCCTAAATATCATAGAGTTAATGATATTTTAGGGTCAATTTACGCACGTCAAAAGACGCTCGTGTACAGGGGAGGGGTCTAAAGAGGGTATGCAGACGTTTCGTCAACAAATTTTCGTTAATGGGATTTTAACACACTCTAATGTTACAAAACATGTACTTTAAAAGTTTAACAAAATAATGTATCAAACAATCAAATTACAAAATAATGGTAAGGAAGAAAACTATTAAATAAATTCCAATCGTTTTTTCTAATTTAATACAAAACTGAAACTATTCAAAATAACAAATTAGTTTGAAGTAATCTAATAATTTTGGGTCGAGTTACGTTTGTGATATTTAAAATATATAATTTCCTCTCAATATTTACTTTTCATAATAAGATTTATATAGTCAAATTTGTTATTGACAAGACCTTTTCAGTCGGTAAAATGCCCACTGTTCCACCACTGCAAGTGTTGGATAATTGAGTGGCAATTCTAGATTGAATGGCAAAATTTTATTAAAAAACACACCGTTGCATGTTTATCAATATTTTAGGTTATTTTTTATCAAAAATTGTTTCTTTGAAACGAGTAGTAGGCTTAAAATAGAAAATTCGAATGGTATCCCATTTTCGAATTTTATCATGTAGGAAAAAAATATTAAAAATCCTCTCCAGACTCCCAAGAAGTATACGAGATTATTACATAATATTGTAGAACTAATATTATTATTATTAATATTCTCAAAGTAATAAAAAATACACCTTAACCCGAGCAAACACGGCAAGATGCTATAGGCAGTTGTGACACGAGGCTACTTATAGACAGATAATTAAATTTAAGAATAATCTTTGTGTGTGGATTTAGTGCTTTACTTTTCAGTGATTCCATTATTTTTTTGTCTCGCATATACAATTTTTCAAAATACTTTATAATAATTTGGTAATATTGAGAAGCTCTAGGTTAGTACTGAAGTAGAAAAAAGATTGAAATACAATAAATAAGCTTTCTTCCCTGCCATTATTCTATTTTGTAATTTGAATGTTATATACAATATTCTGTTAATGTAGCTACATGGTTTGTAACATTGAGTGTGTTAATATCCCCTTTACGAAAATTTGTCTACTGATTGGTTGAAATATTACAGCATGCCAATATGGCAAGATATTCAGATGAAATGACTACTTATGCATGATATTTGACAGTGTCAAATACTTTTGCATATGGCTAATTTGATTTCTTTTCAATAAATAATTATCAACAAATTATTTCTCAATTTTATTTTTATTTTTAGATAGATAATGTCTGTTCACATATTACGTCTAAATTTCAATAAATTTGACTTTATGTTTAAAAAAAAAAAAAAAAATGTCACCAAATAATTTTGCAACACACTAAGTAGTTTTTATCTAAATATTTGAATGAAAGGGACTAACCTTTTATTGTTGCAACTGAGTTTATTTTATTTTCAGAAGCCACATTTCTAACATTAAGGGGAAGTGCTGAAGGAGCATATGATTTGACTGAAAAGCCCTTTTTAGATTTGACCTCAAGCCATCCAAGACCACATCCTGAAAAAAAAAAATAGACTCTGTGCTTAGTGAGCAATTGTAGTTACCTACCTAGCTACATGTTTTTAGTTATTGGACATAGCAGTTCTTTTGGTAACAGAAAAAAGTTGATGGGTTGCCCCAAAGAGACATCACTCAGACCACCAATCAATACATTAAATCTTTATTTCAACCCTAAGCCAAGTGACTCTGGTCTGTTCAGTAACCACTTGTACACACAGGAAATAAATCCCACAGTCAGCGGGGACGTAAAAGTACCTCACTGCCATACGTAAGGGCTCATACCCCTGTGCTATCAAGCAGCTAGGTAGGTTGATTATTTAACTAGATTCAAAAGAGTGCTGAAGAAAAATATATCTAGTATCTGTCATTTCAATGGTAATTTTTACTAGCTGATACAGATTTTAGCTACAAGAAATGGCAATGACATGAAGAAAGTAATGAAAGTCCAGTAGAATTGAAAGAGGATCCAATATTTCAATTCCAAAATTTCATGATCACAGGTTACCACCCCACCTTTCTTCCATTCACCAGACAGTTTCAGGATAAAGCCCTATCCCAACTATTAGTTTGAATACTATTTAATTGATACCAAATAATTAAATTGTGAAATGCTAATCATATATTATCAATAATTATCAAACATAAAAAAGCTATAGCTATATTAGATTTAATGTCTATAGATTGGCATAAGGAGAATTGAAAATGTGATATTTCAATATCCTAACTTAAAATTTATGTAGCTAGCTATAGGTAACTACCGGAATTTAATAGCTTCACTTATCAAAATAAATTGATTAGTGTCAAATATCATAAAGCTATAATGAATTAGATTGCAAGATGAGCTATACCAATTCAATTAGCTATTATAATTATCAATGGCTTTTGAAGGTCAACTTTAACCAAAGTAGCTAATAGCACTAACAACAAAAGAAAAATAAATTTAATTAATACCTCAAAGATAAAATCAAGGCTAATTTAATAACTGTCAAAAATCAAAATTACAACATCATCTGCTTTACAATCCACATAAGACTGCTAAGCAGGTATAATCCATATTTGTAACAAATATTTAGCTAAAGACTTGTATGTTTAAGCAGCATTTAGCCAATTCGATTAATTATCCTGTTCACCATTATAGAATTTATAGTTGCAACTGTCCCCTTATTTTGAGACAGCAAACTGTAGATGTGGCACATCAGCAAAGTTAAAGTCGAGCAAACGTGTACGGGTTAACAGGTAGTTCTTCTTTGAAAGGTAAAAGTGTAATCAAACTTCTACCTTTCAAAGAAGAACTACCTATTAACCCGCACACTGTTGCTTAACTTTAACTTTGCTGATGTGCCACATCTACAGTTTGCTGTCCCAAAATATGGCCACCCTCCATGTACGGGTCAACAATCTTTATGACATAGTGGACTAAAGCTCTGAAACACGATACCTATAGCAATTAGAAATTTCACCACTGTATCATTTAGCTAGCTAACTATAATTATAAAATTATACTAAATGTTAACGGAGCCTCTTATAACCTACCTCTTATAATCTAGCTATTCTATTTTGTATTTTCTATCTATTTTTTGGAATGATCAAATGACCAAATTTCCACAGATATGTATAATTTGTATTGTTTTTTCCTCATTTTATTTTATTCTTGCTTTAACATGGGCTTCCTCCATAGCTATAGGCTTGAATTTTTATTCACCTTTCACAATATTTTTCATTTTATATTGTTATTATGCATTCTACTATTCATATACAGATGTTGCTAATATTAGCTAATTCAAAAAGGTAATCAATATATAGTATCAATAGAACAATCAATATTAGAAATTATTTATGGAACTGAAGAAAATTACATAGAAATCTGGTAGATAATAGTTATTTAATTTGTTCCTTTGTTCCTTTCCTGAGTGTTCCTTTCATTGATTTGATTTACATTAAATTCATTTTTAGGTAGGTTGACTAGTCAAAAATCTGAAAATATTATTGTAATTTAATAACATAAAAAAATTTAACAGCTGTTATTGACTTATAGTTAGCAGCTAGAAAAAAAACATAAAAAAGAGCCTAGATAGCAAGAGAAAACCCACCTTCATTTCCATGCTTGTAGTTGTTGTCGTTTGGAATTTTGGGATCATTAACTGTAATTGAAGGTTTGGAGTCATTGAATGCAGCATCTTGATTCATGAATATTGGATTATTAGGCTTCATTATCACTCCATAATTCTGCAGAAGTGAAATATCTGGCTTCACATCCTCAATTTCAGGTGGCACCTCATCTTTGATATGCAAATCTTGTTTATCAATAGAACTCAAATTATTTGGTTCTGAGTTAGCTTCATCATCAACAATAGCTTCATCTTTGATGTCTATTTCATGGTGTTCATTTTTTATTTCAGCATTATCAAAATATTGTGTATCAACTGTGAATTTCTCTGATACATTAATATTCCCATTTTTTACTGCTCTTGTTGTACTCTCACAATTCTTAAGAGGTGAAATGTGAGACTTGCTTTTTATATCTTGGTGAATAGTTTCATTTTTGAACAGAGGATTACTGTGTAGAGGATCATTTGATTTCTCTGATGCTTTGGATTGGTCAACATCTTCAATGAAATGGACTGCAGTTCGGGATTCAGCTTCGATGAAATGGACAGCAGTTCTGGTTTCAGGAAGGATATAGTCTTTACCAATATTTGAGTTCGAAAGTGTGATGGAATTATCTCTCTGAAAAAGAAGAGGTATTAAATGTTGTATTTCATTAACTTTATATAGGTATCTGAAGAAAAATGTGAACAAAAACTATTGAAATTGAATATCTGACTTAACAATTCCCAGTTTGTAGCTAGTTGATGGTAAATCTGCCTGATACCAATATCAAGTAGCTATGAAGTAAGTTAGTAACCTACTCATATGGCATACCACAAAAAAGGGCGATACCATTACCAATACTTTGTCCCATTTCTATGAATTAAAATAGTAAAGCTTATAAAGTCGCCAATTTTCTCTCCAAGAAGCTATATTCTCACCATAATTAATTACCAAAACCAGGGTTGTTAAAAACCAATGGTTTTTTTGAAAAAAACAAAAACCAATGATTTTTTTGAAAAAACAAATAAACCATGGTTTATTTGGTTTTTATTGGTTTATCTGGTTTTTATATGGATATATCTAATAAAAGTGCATATAGATACTTATTAGTTCATAACTGATCACTATATATGGCTAACAATACGAAACATCATTCTTATTTTGGTAAATTTGGAAAAAAATAGATTTATTTGAGAAAAACTATGGAAAAATTAATTAATGCAGATGCTATGTAACATTTTACTACTATTTCATGAATAATTCTTAGCTGCTAGTCTACTTTAATAAGCTCCTAAAAAACTTCAAAACTCAAGTTTTAAATAACATAACTAGATTCAAATATTTCTTAAATTCTTATATTTCTATTGATTTACATGTCATATGTAGATTTTTAAATTAAAATATAACATATTAGCAAATGAATATCACAGTGTGACTCGAGACTATATTTTAATATTTACTAAATCACTTTGTAAAATATCTTTATAAAATGATAATAATACAATATAATATGGTGAGGAGAAAACCATGTCCATATTTCTATTTTCCTTTGGTTTTAAATTTTAATGTATTCCATTAAAAATTACACTACTAAGATTAACTAATTATATTTTTATATAGTTACATAATATATTTATATATTTGAATGATTTAATAAAACTATTTTAAATGATATAAATATGATATGGATGATTTCTGATAAATTAAAAATGATTTTAGAGCTTCAAAGGATAGAAAAACCAAATAAACCATGTTTTTTTTTAGCTTGGTTTAAACCAAACCACCCTGACCAAAACTATCATTTACTTTCTCCAAATAACATTGTAATTTGTAGGGTCATATATACAGGTATATTATGGCCAGTCTGTATAACATTCAACATTTTTAAAATTTTCTGTGTGAACAATCCTCAATTTCCTCCTACATTTAAAAGGATATTTACCAGAATACTTTATCAGTTCTTGCAGTTTGGAATTATAGCTGTTTATTTACTGATTGTAACATAAATTATGTAAGTTCAAGCCTTTAAATTGCAATAGGAGATTACCTAATCTCTAATTTTCTCCTATGCTACAATGTTATTTAACTTATTATGGAATCTCATTGATTTATTGCCTGTAGAATAGGAGAAAAATAGATATTTCTCGCAACTTACAATTGAAGGGCTCAAAATAACTGTCACAAACTCGCCATTAAAATGGAGAGTTTGGACATGCTTTATTACATGGGATCGTATCGGTGTAAATTTTGTTTTCATTCTGTTCCCTAGTTTGTTTTAGCAACATTAATGAAAATAGATAGGTATACCACTGCATCGTCATTTTAATTTTTCGTTTAGTTTAGTATTTTGTATCATGTTTTAGTTTAGGATTTTGTATATATTTTAAATTTCCATAAGTTTGTGAAACTTTTTTCGGACGTAATAAAAAAAAAAAAAAAAAAAATTAATGTAAATATAAATTAATGTAAATATAAATTAATGTAAATATAAATTAATGTAAATATAAATTAATGTAAATATAAATTAATGTAAATATAAATTAATGTAAATATAAATTAATGTAAATATAAATGAATGTAAATATAAATGAATGTAAATATAAATTAATGTAAATATAAATGAATGTAAATATAATTTAATGTTGTTATAAATTAATGTTGTTATAAATTAATGTTGTTATAAATTAATGTTGTTATAAATTAATGTTGTTATAAATTAATGTTGTTATAAATTAATGTTGTTATAAATTAATGTTGTTAAAAATTAATGTTGTTATAAATTGTTGTTGTTATAAATTGTTGTTGTTATAAATTGTTGTTGTTATAAATTGTTGTTGTTATAAATTAGTGTAAATATAAATTAGTGTAAATATAAATTAGTGTAAATATAAATTAGTGTAAATATAAATTAGTGTAAATATAAATTAGTGTAAATATAAATTAGTGTAAATATAAATTAGTGTAGATATAAATTAGTGTTATTATAAATTAGTGTTATTATAAATTAGTGTGTTATTATAAATTAGCGTGTTATTATAAATTAGTGTGTTATTATAAATTAGCGTGTTATTATAAATTAGCGTGTTATTATAAATTAGCGTGTTATTATAAATTAGCGTGTTATTATAAATTAGCGTGTTATTATAAATTAGCGTGTTATTATAAATTAGCGTGTTATTATAAATTAGCGTGTTATTATAAATTAGCGTGTTATTATAAATTAGCGTGTTATTGTAAATTAGCGTGTTATTATAAATTAGTGTTATTGTAAATTAGTGTTATTATAAATTAGTGTTATTGTAAATTAGTGTTATTATAAATTTATGTTATTATAAATTATTGTTATTATTAATTATTGGCTATTAAGATGGAGGTTACCAATTTCATCAGGAATTTTTCTATTAGTAAACAACATTGCATTCGTTTTGGAAGTATTTAGAGACAGTCGATTACACAAGGCCCACTCTTCAAACATAGCAAGCACCTCATTAGCAATGGTGATAAGTCTGTAGGGACATTGATTATTCAG
>CANNZV010005219.1:0-29823 GCA_947561585.1 Caprella mutica | reverse complement strand
TCTAATTGGACTGCTGGAATTGATTACAGAAACTCAATCTCAGATTCATTTAATCAAGTCTACGGTAGAAATGAACTAGATGATGATTACTCTATCATTGGTGCATATCTACAAGGAAAAATGGCATTAGCTCCTAAGTTCGACTTAGTTTTAGCTGGAAGATATGATGATTTTGGTTTTATAGATGAAACTAGCTTCTCACCAAGAGCGGCGCTCGTCTTTAAAGCTCATAGAAATCATACGTTCAGAGCTACTTACAACCAAGCTACTGCGCCTCCAAGTGCCTTGAACGTAAATATTGACTTCCCAGTTTCTGCTCCAATACCAGGTCTTTTTGACGTTTGGTTATATGGTATGAAAACCCCTCATACCTTCACCAATCCAACAATTGATGTAACACTGCCTGGTGCTCCTGACATTCCAGTTGGAACGCCAGGTATTCCTTTGGCATTTGTGTCTGGAGCTTTGACTCCTACAGTAGTAGGCGCATTACCGGGAGCAATTGCTGCAAATGCGCCAGCTTTAGCACCGCTTCAAGATGCGATCATTGCATTCCTTAGCTCTTACCAACCTGCAGGCTTCACTGGAAACCTTGAACAGTATAACTTATTTACTGGTCAGGCTATGCCAAACATTCAAGGCAATGCACCAGCTCAGCTAAGTGAAACAAAGTCCTTTGAATTAGGTTACTCTGGAACTATCAATGACAAATTTGGTATTAACTTAGATTTCTACACCATTGAGCAAACTGGGTTTACAGCTTTCACAGCTATCGCTCCAACCATTAGGAATACAGATATCGGAGCATTACCTGCTGATATCACTGCTGCAATGGCCTCAGGACTTCAAGCTTACTTAATGGATCCTGCCAATAACTTGGGGGGACCAGGAGTAGGATTACCTGCAGCTTCTGCTGCTGGAGCTGCTGCTATTGTTGGAGGAACCTACAACGCAGTTGCCAATGGTTTCTTAGCAACACCGAATGCTGCAATATTTGGCCCTATCTTCGGTGCCATTGAATCAGATCAAGTCCCTGCTGGAGATGGCATTGTACACTCTACTGCAGGCTATAGAACATTTTCTGATGCTTCTTATGACTATTTTGGCGTAGATCTTGGTTTAAGATACCAATTCAACAAAAACTTAGCTGCATTTGGTAACTATTCTTATGTAAGTCAAAATGAATGGATTCCTGGAACATCTGACGATGACGGTTTGCCATTTGACTGGAAACTTGGAGTACCTAAAAACAAATATAGAATAGGTCTTTCTTCTACTCCTAATTCAGGATTCAGATGGAATGTCGCCTACCAACACGATGACGCTTTCAATGCATTGTTTGGTCAATTCTCTGGCCCAGTTCAAGCCAAAGATCTTGTTGATGCAGGGGTTGGTTACAAATTTACCAACGGTCTTTCACTTGATTTGACCGCTACAAACCTATTTGATAACGAGTACAGGGCATTCCCTAACTTTCCAAAAATAGGAAGAAGAGTACTTGGTAAACTTGTATACTGCTTCGGTGGTGGTGACAAAGCTCAACCAAAATCTGCTGCTCCTGCAGTTATCATGGATTCAGATGGTGACGGCGTAATTGATGAAGCCGATCAGTGTCCAAATCAAGCTGGTCCTGCTGCTAACCAAGGTTGCCCTTATCCTGATACTGATGGAGATGGTGTACTTGATAAAGATGACGAGTGTGTGAATGAAGCAGGTATTGCTTCTAACAACGGTTGCCCAAATCCTGATACTGATGGAGATGGTACACTAGACGTGAATGATGATTGTGTCAATGTTGCTGGACCTGCTGCAAATGGCGGATGTCCTTATGCTGATACTGACAACGATGGTGTTATCGATATTGAGGATAAATGTCCTAATGAAGCTGGTACTGTTGCAAACAATGGTTGTCCAGAAATGAGTGTTGAAGTAACTGAAACGTTGGCTCTTGCAGTTCAAGGTATCGAGTTTAACACCGGTTCTGCAGTAATCAGATCTGCTTCTTATACTAACCTTGATAATGCAATCGCGATACTAAATCAGTATCCTGCTTACAGTGCTACAATTAGTGGTCATACTGATGCTACTGGAAATGAAAACAGCAACATCGCTCTTTCTCAAAAAAGAGCCGAAGCAGTTCTTTTCTATCTGGCCGACAATGGTGTTGATGCATCTAGACTAGGTGCTATTGGTTACGGTTCAGCTCAGCCTATTGGAGACAATGGTACTGCAGCTGGTCGTCAAATGAACAGAAGAGTTCAGTTTGACCTTTACCTGAAGTAGAGATCAAAACACATATTTAAATTTGAAGCCCCGCCTTTTTGGTGGGGCTTTTTTTGTTGGCCACAGAATCTTCTATAAAGCTAGCTGACAACTTGCGCGTCTTAAGGCATTAATACCTTTGTAATTATCTCCTTTTTTACGAAACTCTTCAGATCTTCTAGAAATCCTCTTAATCTGCGATCCAGCTTATGCTCCTTATGCCCTTATTGGCACAGCCAATTGTACCTTTGTACGAAATCTCCACCTTGCAGGTCTCCGTGTAATCCGAGTATTCCGTGATCAAAAGCTGAAGCTATATGATAACGTTGCTGTGGTTTCTGAGAACTGCTCCGGACCAGATTCTTGTTTTCTTTTTCGACTTAACAAAGTGATTCCCAAATTCAGGTTATGCTTCTCTAAGAAAGTGTAGCTCCCTCCTGCCCTCACATTAACAATCCCATTTACAACCTGACCACCAATCGCGCTCTGGTTCCAAGAGGTACTTAAATTGGTATTTAATTTCTTTTCGAATAGTGTCTTTGAAACCGCAAGTGTGGGACCATAAGTACTACTCTTTAACAATCCCGCCTCATTCTGATTCCAATTGAATATGGCCGAAATGTTCATTCCTAAATCGTTGAGGCTGTGAATGTAGGCCGTATTAAAGTTCAACACCGTGCTACCTGCTGGTAACGACTTACCATTCTGCTTTTCGGCGGCCTGCTGCCAACTCATTTGCACATTAACACTACGCATCACCGATTCACTTGCTTCAATGTTATAGTTGATGCCTACATTTGCCGACTGGCTAATTTGCGTGAAGTTTAAAGTATCTAGCAACTGATAAGGGTTGATCGCATTGACTTGATCGTCAAACACATTTCTAATATTGGTGTAACTGCTAAAATTACTATACGAACCAGTAACATTGACCTTCTGACTTACCATCATGGTAGCATTGATGGAACCAACTACACGCTTCATTTCGCTCAACTTATCATCATCGAGATTGTTTCGTTCCAAGCCTCCTGTTAAACTGATGTTCAACTTCTGCTGGAGTAAGCCGAAAGCCAAACTGGTATTTATGTTCTCAAGATCTTGATTGAAATAATAAGCCCCCAAAGTTTCATAGCCTGGATCTACTCTTTGATAATTCAAACCAATCGTTGCTCCACCTAACTGATAATTAACACCACCACTTATGGCTTGATATACCCGTGTGGAAGCATTGGAGTTAATCAATTGTCCCAGTCCTTTTGGTTGGATACTGGATTCGTCGGCAAGCACATTTCTAGTAATTGCTGAAGTAGCAACCTCTGCCTTGACGCTTAACTTTTCGCCAATTTGTTTAGAACCTCCAATAGAAATGACCAAGTTCTCTTGCGGGTCAATTGGAATGAAATTGGGATCATAATCAATTGAACGATCGTCATCTTTCGCATAAAAGAAGATCAAGTCAAGGTTGTCGCTCCCAGCTTTGTAAGTAGACTTAATTCCAAAACCTTTTCGACTAAAAGCAGGGTCATTGCTGAGCGCACCAAGTTCATTTCTTTCGCCTTCAATACCTTTTAATAATCGCCCATACATGATTCCAAATTTCCATTTGGGGAATGGGTCGAGATCTAAACCAATCCCATTGAAGGTATGTCCGCTGAGAGAATATGGCGAAAAGCTCATCGATGCGGTACCTATTTGCGCAGAGATCCACTTGTATTTTGGACGAAAGCGAAACTGATTGAAGGGCTGTCTAAAGGCTGCTTGCTGATTGGAATACGAGAAATTGAACGGCACTGAATTACCATAGATATTGAAATTCAAGTTTCCGTTTAGGTAGTAGTTGAACGGATCCCGACGTTGATCAATTCCGTTGGAACCATAAAATACCGATGAAGCATTAATACCTCCCGTAACCTTAATGGCTTCTCCTTTGCCCACATTGCTAAAGTCCTGTGCGTGAACCGAAGTCATCGACAGCGCATAAACCAGTAGAACAATCGCAAGAAAATGTTGGCGTCTTATGCTCATGGCTCTTGCTTTTTAATATCAGCTGTAGTAATTGGCTCAACTGAAACCTCCTCTGAAATCGATGTGCGTCTGCCATCTTCTGTTTCACCAACCAACCTGTAACTGTATGGCTTTTCTTCTTTCACCCCCTTATCTTGGAATGATTGCTCATCTCCAGAAATTGCAGTCATCAGACTCAACTTCCCGTCACCTTCAGCCTTGTAAACCAAGATTCGAGAAAGTGCTTGCTCATAACTCCATTTCAGTAAAATTTCAGTTTCCGTTCGATCCGCAATAATTTCTTCGATGGGTTCCAAGACCATCACTTTAATATGAGCGGCAATGATTGCAGGAGTCGGCTCAGATTCTAGTCCGTTGAGATCTACTGCGATCAATCGGTATTGATACTTCCCTCCTTCTGTAGTTGTAGTATCAATCAAAGACTTTTCAGTTAGTGCTAAAGTGTCGATCAGGATCCATTCTTCAGCTCCAGAATCTCGACGATATAACGCATGACTCTTTACATCTAAGCTGCTGCTTGGAATCCATTCAAAAGACAAACCTTGATCCATCTGGTTAGCAGCCATCAATACTGGTGGAGTTGGCGGAATCAAATCGGGCTTCACCAATTCCAGCATTTCGCTAAACTCAGAAGGGTTATGCCGAAAATCTACTGCGCGTACTTGGTAGTAGATGGTTCCGGTCAAATTGTTCAACGGAATAGAATCAAGGAATTGATTGGTTTCAATTGGAGAGACGGTCAGTTGAATAAACTCTCGGTCAGGAAAATGGCTGAAATAAACACGGTAGCCTAAAAGGTCTTTTTCGGAATTGGCTTCCCAGTCAATGGTAACTTGTCCGAGAGAGTCGATGTGGCCGGTCAAACCAATCGGGGCTGCAGGTGGAATACTATCTGTCGCTAGGAAAAATTTATTGAATGACTTTGAAGTTCTTTCACCATCACCTATAGCGATGACTTGGTAATAATTGCTAGACTCTGGATTTGTATCTAGAAAGAACTGTTGCTCTGTTGGAAGTAAAGCCTCAGAAATCAAAGCGTAGTCTCCATCTTCAGTAGTTGCACGTCGCACTTGATAACCGCGATGGTGCTTAACACCGCTTTCGGCAAAAGTCCAGTTGATGGTTGCGCCTTGTTTACTTTCGTCAATTTCAGAAATCTCAGGCATGGTTTTGAAGTTTGGGTATCCAGTGCCTTTTATGACATTTGAAGCCGCAGAGTTCATCCCAAATGGATCGATCCCTAAAACTCTATATTTGTACTCCAAGTAGTTTTCTGGAAGTGAATCCATGCGAAAGATGGCATAAGTAAGCTCCCCAGATTCAGTTTGATAAATGTAGGGTTGCTCATGAGTGGGTTCAAATGTTTTTCCATCCAAAGACCTCTCAACAACCCAACTGCTGTAGTACGGCTGACCATACGGACGGTCCCACTTCAATGAAACCGTACGATCGCCAAAGGTTCCTACAAGATTGGCTGGCGGCAGCGCTTCATAGACTTCTAAAGTGTTGGCATGTACAAAACCAGATTGCGAGGTAATTATAGAATCGGGCGCTAGACTCGAAACGCGATACATATACGATTTACCTTGCTCAATTTTATTATCGACAAAGCCAAGCCCAGAAGCTTGAGCGACTTTAAATGATTGGTCACTCACTGCCAAAAGCATCGAGAACTTCCAATTTATTTCTTCTTGCCTCTTCATCGACGAAGCCATATCACTACCCTGCACTGAAGAAGGGGCATGAATACATTCTGCTGCCACAAAAGCTTTTTCATCAGATTCAGAGAGGGCTTTAAATGCATCCAAGTCACTTGGCAGCACCTGCTCATTAATCACTTGATAGCCTGCTACAGTTTCTCCTGATGGCAACATTTCGGCACGCTCAATGCGATACCCAAAGGTGTTGCATTTGTCCCAAAGCGTTGGAGTGGCGGGGGCCCACCTGAGATAGATCGAAGTGCTCTCACGAGTATCTACTATCTTTTTCATTAGCGCTATTCTATTGATGGCGGACTCCCCTTGCTCCTGCGCTTGGTTGTTCAAGCCAAACGCCAATGCTATTAAACAGGTCAATATTTTTAGTGTTCCAAGTCTCATCTATTCTGATTCATTGACCCAGGCCCACCATCTATGGTAGTCTGGTTATTGATATTTGAGTTGCTTGAGTTTGTTTTGTTGATGGTTGTATTGGTATTTATTCGGCTTGTCTTTTTGACAGTCACTTTGTCAATCATATCTTGACCAATGGAGACTATTCTACTTACTGAAGATTGCGGGCTGCTTGATCCCGGCAAAACGTAAGTAAAATTGATTTCATAGTCGCCAGCCGTAATTCCTTTGCTCTTGAATGCTTTCAAATTGCGCATGGCAGGAGTTAACATCTTGCCACTACTTACATAATGATTGATAGCGCTCACAAAGCCATCATGGTCCATTTCGCCAGCAACAGCGATGTTGTAATCAATCGTTCCACTTCCTGCAGTTGACGGCTTGGACAACGAAGTGCTTAGTGTTGAAGACTGGACAAATCTGGTGGCATCAACCGGAGGCGTCGCTATTCCATAAAAATCACCATTTCGCTCCATCCCTGGAATCAAAGGAAAGCCTTTGTATATCGGAGCAATTTCTTCCCCAAACCAATCGCTACCATCTACTGAAGCAGTGATTTGAACCAACGGATCTGACTGCATGAAGCCATTGGTCTCATTGCGATCAAATGCCTCATCTATACGCCAAGCAACCGTCCACTTACGTGCTTTAGATTTATCACTAGGTTCAAATCCATAGGGAGAAATTTCAACTTGAGTAAGGTCAATAGCTTCCACTTTTTCAGCAAAGGAGTTGTACTTAGAGCTTCTAAATTTATAGGCGAAAAGTTCAAACGCTTCTTTTGCAGAGGACGAGCTTGCTGCAAGCTTATTATTTCTTACATCAGCTCCAGAACTGGTTTTCTTATAGGATTCTTTTGTGGTTGCTTCTTGATTGGTTGCTATCGGTTGCTTGACCAACTTGAGGTCAAAAATCTCTTCATTCTTCAAATTTTCTGGCATCGAGAATCTGATTTGCTTGTTAGAAGCATTATAAGTGAGATCAAATTCACTAGTTGATCCTGTAGAAGACAAAAAACCTTTGGTCTCATAAGCTGGGTCTTCAAACAGATACCCTTGATCTTTCGAAAGCTGAATAAAGTGGTTCTGACTTTCGGCTTGGTAATAATTGTGCTGGTCTTTTGCTGGGTAGGTGTAAGACACATTTTGCAAAGGCACATAGTTAGGCCTTGGTCCGCTAACAAAGGTATGTGTCAGACTTTGGAGGCCGGCATCTTTAACATCGACATAGGAGCCTCCGCTTTGTTCTTGGAATTTGACCGTGGCTTGTACCAAGATTTCAGCGTTCTCTGGTAGAATTTCTTCGGGCGTCAAGATGATTGCATCGTGACTGTTGTTCCATTTTCTGGCGAAAGGTATTTCATTCCCTTCGTATGAAAGCTTTAGGGACTCGAGAACGACTTTGATCTTGTTGTTTTCGCCCAAATCGTCAGAGATATTAATCGTCTGATTCACCGGTAAATTGAAACTCACTTGCGGATTACTAAAAACGTCTACTTCCTGAGCACCATCTGCTGGTAGCATGTCGGCGATCACATCAATCCCGTCTAGGAAAGTTTCGCCACTATTGGGATCACATTCTTCTCCGATCTGGAGTTTAAAGTTCCCTTTTCCTTTGACCAGGCCACCCATTACAGAATATTCTAAACCAAGATTGGCTTGCATCCAGGTTGGATTGGGCAAACCGGCCTCAATGAGTGCTCCAGTTTGCAGGTCAATGATATCAAACTTTCGTTTTTTGCCCAGGATCTTGGCTTGGATTCCGATTTTGCCTTGAAGGCCAGCATAAGCTTGTCCATTCCCGTACCATCCATTTAAACCAATTGATCCACTACTGTTACATTGAACTTCAGATCCAAGCTGTACTAGCGACAGATCATAACCAATGTGAGCAGCAAATTGCGCATAGAACATTAGAAATGACTTTTCGCCAGTATCTATATTAAAGTAAGCACCATGAGCGAATCCAGTTCCTTTCGCAAAATCTTCTGTAAGAATTGATGTTGGTTTCTTTTTAAAAAAAGACGTAACAGCATCCGGAAGTTGGGGTTTAGAAGGCACATCATGTCCAATCATAAGGTACGTTTGTGCTTCTGCTAGTCCCAAAAATTCAAGGCCCACTCTCTGTTTCAAAGAAGAATTACCTAGATGTAAATACCATTTTCTTGGATCAGCATGAACACGAACATCACCAGCTAAGTTATTTGAACCTATTCCCTTCAAAATTCCGGGATACTTCACATGTAACTTTAAATCTCCCGTAAAGCTTTTAGCAGGCCCATCATACACCAAATTCAAGTAACCCTGCATGCCGCCTTTGATCATTAATTTTGGCACTTTTCGATCAACAACATCTTTAACCTTGTTCCCTAGTCTCTCTGGGTTCAAAATTGTTACTTCTTCGCACAAAGCATCTGTAAATCGTTGACCAGCAGCGGCCAATTCGTTTCTGAGGTCGAGATTAATAGAATAGCTTAACATCTCTGCTCTACCAAATAAGCCGATTCGATTGATTCCTCCTCCCTTATTCATTATCATTTGAAACACGCCCTCTCCGCTTAGAATTGACCTCTTTGCAGTTTGAAATTCTGCTTCTGCTTGAATCACAAGCTTTTTAGAATTCATTGGGAGAAACTTCAAGCCACGTGCACTACTACCAATTCCACTTGCTGAACTTTTGCCTTTGTTCATTTTTATGTTTGAATAGATTCCTCCATAAAAAGAAGTCAAAAATATTGGTGCTGGACCTTTTCCTAGGCCATTAACTTCTGTATCAACATACCAGTATCGGTAATCGTTAAAACGCCCAAACATTGCCGAAGCATTTGCTTCAATTCCCACAGCGCCAACTTTTAGATAAATATCCCCGCTTAGGCCATTGCCATAGATTGGGCTTTCTTCAAACCATTCTACCTGTCCCGTAAATTCATTGCCACCATTTGAGTAGTCAACTTGCAACTTTCTAAGCTTTAACCTGTCAAATTCAAAAGATGGAATAAACCGTGACGACGCTAAATCGCCATCCATTTTACCAACAACAGAAAATCCACCCTTTCCAGAAAAATCCTTAGACAACTGTAGGTTAAGATCAAAGTTCAGCTTAACCTCATTGGAAGCCGTCGTACTTTCAATGCTAATACTATCTATCGAAGCGCCTATACCGCCTACAGTAAAGCCAATCTTTGCATTGCCCAGTGCCAAGTGTTCAATCTGCAGAATTGGAGGCTTGGCTTGAAGTTTCAACCCTTCAAAGCGAAGACCCTGTACTGCGACATCATTTCCGCCGAGTGACGGAGAAAGACTTAGCATACCATACAAATTGGCTTCAGGGTGAAAGCCATCGCGGTCTTTGGTAATCGAAACTGTAGAGTTTTTATCCAGTTGCAACTGAGCCACAAACATGTTCATATTCACTTGCTCTGGCGGCGAGATCGTAAATGCGATCGCTTCACTATTCCAGTGCGCACTGTAGGGAACAGGCTCAGTAATTGCCGGTAGCTTTAAACTTCCACCAAAGCCAGCACCTTCTACTTCACTATTCTTAAATTCAATAGCCAAATCTGTGATGCTCACTGGCCACTTGGCTAGACTGCCATCAGGTAAGACATTCTGCGCTGAGATGATACCGCTAAATCCAGTGAAATCGACCGAAAGTTGATTGCCAAGAATGGTAAGCTCTTCTCCATTTTCGCGATTGAAACCTTTGGGTAGGCGTACGGCGATTTCGCCCAAATAGAAACCACGCCACAACTCTGGAACTGCTGCCGTTCCTGCATTTTGAATCACAGCACTTGGTAAAGATGACGGATTGGCCAAATCAGACAAATCTAAATTGGCATCGGTAACTACAAACCCAACATCAGCAAGGCCTGCAAATTGAAACGGAGGAAGCGAAATGCCTTGTACCATGAAGTCGTTCCAATCGGCCAATTCCAAGGCAAATGCTGCACTTACTTGTCCCGATGGAAGTCGTTTACCTTCGGCATCTTCAGGGACGAAAAGTGATCTCGAAAAAGCAATTTCACCTGCTAAGCCAAAACCTTGAAAACCTTCGCAATCCACGTTCACATAGTTTCCTATTCCTTTTAATGTTACTGAGGTCTCTGCTCCAAGTTTGATCGGCACTTCTCCTAGTAATTCAAGCTGACCAGAGAAACCACCCCACTTAGAGTATTCTAAATCGGTCGCTCGAAAGGCCATTTCGGTACCATCTTCTGGATTGACGAAATACATTGAAGCAGTAAGTTTAGCTCCAGTTGCTGTAATCGAGATGCCTTCGATGATGATGGTATAATCTCGATTAGAAATTGTTTTGGAAATACCAACGGGAAATTCCCATTCGGTTTCGGCGGTTAAGAGCTCGAGCATTCTGCCATTCATGGTGACTTGCTCGTAAAGTGCTTTGACTTTTGCTACTGCATCGCTTGCATCGGCTTGATCAGCAGGCGTGCCTTGGTTTGTTTCTAGTGCAGCAGTTTCCTTCTCCTTGAGAAAGTCATCAAATTGCTTAGCCTCACGGGTGACGATTGCCACGACAGAAGAGTTCTCAGCTTTGACATCTTTCGCAAAAAGATCGGGGCTAAAAAAAATTACAAACAGCCCAAGGAACGTTATGGTAGAAGCCTGAAAAAAATTCATTTGGTGCCTGACTCCGGGACCTAAAAAGTTTCAATAGGTGGAACCAGAACTAAAGAAGACAAAAAAAAGAGCTCATGTCAATTGGCTTTCGACCACTGAGGTTTTGGTGCTTATGAACACGCGAGGGATTCGATAAAGCAGATTGTATTGTAGGGACGCATTGCAATGCGTCCCTACAATACAGCAATGCTTCCCTACAATACAGCAATTCGTCTCTATGATGCCGAGCCACTATGGGCGTCCCTTCAATGCGTTGATTGCCTCCTGCAACAACGGATTCCTATTTTCCTCACTCCATGCTGCATATAGTGTCGTGCGTT
Organism: Caprella mutica; assembly: GCA_947561585.1. Taxonomy (NCBI): domain Eukaryota; kingdom Metazoa; phylum Arthropoda; class Malacostraca; order Amphipoda; family Caprellidae; genus Caprella; species Caprella mutica. Next base: position 18,468 of record CANNZV010005219.1, on the reverse strand, counting down.
GCTTCACTTTAGTGAGCTCAATAAATTTAACATCTAGACTAAAGCCTTCTTGCAATGTGCTTGGAACAATTGCTATCCCAAATTTTTTGGCCACCATCCTAAAGACCGAACTCGCATTGACACTATTATGAGCAATTTTTGGAGAATAACCCGATGCATCAAACATGCCCATCACTTTGTCAAAGTACGAAGGGCTATAAGAAGCGTCAAATAAAATGAATGGCTCTTTTCTAACCTGTGACAAGTCTTTAAAAGTAGATTGTTCCAACGGATGATCAGCTGGCAAGACCAACGAAAAAGTGTCTACCAGTACCGCTAATGTTTTGATCCCTTTAGGAACTTTCTCCAATCTAATGAAGGCCAAATCTATATCATGCGCCATCAAGTTCTCGACTTGTTTTTGATTGTCCATTTCTTTCATGGAGTAACTTATGTTGGGTTGAGTTTCTCGCAACTTCAGTAATAGATTTGGTATTACATTCTGCATCGCCGAACCGATATAACCAACCTTAAGATGTCCACTGTACCCGGCTTCTACCATTTGAGCATGTTTAAATGCTTGTTCCAATCCGTTAAGTAATTTCGAAGCCTCCTCTTTTAGATATTCCCCCGATGGCGTGAGTTTAACATTTCGATTGTTTCGCTCAAATAACGAAAGCCCAAGACTTTCCTCCATTTGCTTGATTTGCCTTGAAAGGCCCGGTTGCGAAATAAACAAAGATTCTGCCGCATGCCTGAAATGTAAATGCTCGGCTACAGCTAGAAAGTATCGTAAATGTCGAAGCTCTATTTGATTACTCATGGTTATCAATTATTGACAAAGATAGTATCCATGTGCATCATATTAAAACTTAACTTTATTGAAATCCCTCTTTCTCATGTTTAGATATGGCATCGATAAACTGACGGCCAAAAAGGCCATTCAAATTTGTGACAAGCAGCTCACTGCAATTCTTGATGATGAAGCCCAAGCAGCCGTTATCACTTCGCACCAACGTGTGCTAAGTATAAGTAAGTCTGACCATGTCACTTACGGAATCAATACGGGCTTTGGTCCGCTATGTAACACCATCATCCCAGCTGATCAAACCGTGGAGTTACAACACAACTTGCTTTTGAGCCACAGTGTGGGTGTTGGGGACCCCATCGATACTCGGCTTTCAAAACTTATGATGATTTTGAAAGTTCATGCTTTGGCCCAAGGATATTCTGGCATATCAATGGAGATCTTATCGCGTATCATGTGGCTCATTCACGAGGACATTATTCCGGTGGTGCCAGAGCAAGGGTCTGTAGGAGCATCGGGAGATTTAGCACCGCTTTCGCACTTATTCCTACCTTTGATCGGAGAAGGACATGTGCAGGTCAAAGGAGAGATACTACCGACTGCGAAAGTACTCCAGCAGCATGACAAAAAGCCTTTGCAGCTTCACCCCAAAGCCGGGCTAGCCTTAATCAATGGAACGCAGTTCATCTTGGCTCATGCTGTGGTTCTGGTAAAAGAAATGCATGATTGTCTCACTCATGCCGACATCATTGGAGCCTTGATGGTAGAAGGTCTACTGGCATCGTCTAAGCCTTTTCATCCCAAGTTACACCAAACAAGGCCGCACAAGGGAGCTGTACATGTCGCAGCTCGCATTCATAAATTCTTGAATGACTCCCAAATTAGTGACTCTCATGAGAACTGCGTAAAGGTGCAGGATCCGTACTCTTTACGTTGCATGCCTCAGGTTCATGGAAGCTCGAGAAGCGCTTGGCTCCATTTGAAAGAAGCAGTAGAGATTGAATTGAATGCTGTTACTGACAATCCGCTAATATTCTCTTCCGATTTTACAATCAGCGGAGGAAATTTTCACGGTCAGCCCTTAGCATTGCCATTAGATTACTGCAGTTTGGCACTTTCTGAACTGGGTAATATTTCTGACAGGCGCAGTTATTTCTCATTGGAAGGGAAAGACGGTACCACACCAAAACTACTAATGGAAAATCTGGGCGTAAACTCAGGTTTCATGATTGTTCAGTATACTTCGGCCGCACTTGCAAGCGAAAATAAAACCTTATGTTTCCCGGCAAGTGCCGATAGCATCCCAACATCTATGGGGCAAGAAGATCATGTGAGTATGGGTTCAATTGGGGCACGAAAAGCGCTTCGTATTTGCCGAAACACGCTGAAGATTTTGGCCATCGAGTTGCTGTGCGCTGCCCAAGCCTTTGATTTTCGTAGGCCTTTGAAATCCACTCCAGAGTTAGAAGCGGTTCATGCGCTGATCAGAAAGGAAGTTACTCATGCAGAAAAAGATCGCATCTTTTCAAATGACATCAATAAAGCCATCGAGCTATTGAAAAGTAGAGCTTTAATAGATGCTATTGACCTGATCAGCACAGATGCATTTAGCGCTTTTGATGAGGAGTTTGAGGCCTATTAGTTGGAAAGCAGGTCCTGTCTTCCCAAAATCCAGTCAATTTTTAAGTAAAATACAAAATTACAGATAATGAAAGGTACATTTCGCCAAGCCATACAAGCAGGAATTCCCAAAGAACTACCGGGATCTAAGCCTTATCCCAAAGGAGGTAATCCAGCACCAAAGCGGCGTGACTCACTTTCGCCTGAAGAAAAAAAGTTGGCTGTACGTAACGCCTTGCGATACTTTCCAAAGGCGTGGCATAAAGTATTGGCGCTAGAATTCATGGAAGAATTATTGGCTTGGGGTCGCATTTATATGTTTCGCTTCAAGCCTGAATATAACATCTATGCCAGACCACTTTCGGCCTACCCAGCCAAGACCAAACAGGCAGCAGGTATCATGTTGATGATTCAAAACAACCTTGACCCTGCGGTGGCTCAGCATCCCAATGAGTTGATTACCTATGGCGGTAACGGAGCAGTCTTTCAAAATTGGGCGCAGTATCTATTGACCATGAAGTACTTGTCTGAAATGACAAACGAGCAAACCCTCCACCTCTATTCTGGGCACCCTATGGGATTGTTCCCTTCCTCTCCCTTTGCACCTCGAGTTGTGGTTTCCAATGGCATGATGATTCCCAACTATTCCAAACCTGATGATCTCGAAAAGTTCAGCGCATTGGGTGTTACTCAATACGGACAAATGACTGCGGGCTCCTTCATGTACATCGGTCCGCAAGGGATTGTTCATGGCACTACAATTACGGTTATGAACGCTTTTCGTAAAATGCTGGGTGCAGGCGAAAGCCCCAAAGGCAAAGTCTTCCTCACCTCAGGGCTTGGAGGCATGAGCGGCGCCCAACCCAAAGCCGGCAACATCGTTGGTTGCATCACAGTTTGCGCAGAAGTCAATCCCGAAGCTGCCAAAAAACGTCACCAACAAGGATGGGTAGATGTTCTCATTGATAACATGGACGAGCTCATTGGTAGGGTTAAAAAAGCTCAAAAGTCTGACGAAACAATCTCCATTGCATTCATTGGGAATGTAGTTGACATTTGGGAATCTTTTTATAACCACGACATTTTTGTTCATGTGGCCTCTGATCAGACTTCATTACACAATCCTTGGTCTGGAGGATACTATCCAGTTGGGCTTTCGTTTGAGGACTCAAATGAAATGATGCGAGATGACCCCAAGCAATTTAAGGAACTGGTACAAAAGTCATTGCGCAGACAAGTGGCTGCTATCAATCGACATCACGAAAGAGGCACATACTTCTTCGATTACGGCAATGCCTTTTTACTAGAAAGTTCACGTGCAGGAGCTGGAATCATGGCAGTAAATCAGCTCGATTTCAAGTATCCATCCTACGTTCAAGACATTTTAGGGCCGATGTGTTTCGACTATGGATTTGGTCCGTTTAGATGGGTTTGCACCTCAGGAGATCCCAAAGATTTGGACAAGACTGATCAGTTGGCACAGTTGGTTTTAAGCGAAATTAAGAAAACGGCACCACCAGAAATTCAGCAGCAATTGGGAGATAACATCAAGTGGATTGCAGAGGCCAAGCAAAATGGTTTGGTAGTGGGGTCGCAGGCAAGAATATTATATGCCGATGCCGAGGGCAGATCCAAGATTGCCTTAGCATTTAACGATGCCATTTCTAAAGGTGAGATTGGCCAAGTTGTTTTGGGAAGGGATCACCACGATGTAGGAGGAACCGACTCACCGTATCGCGAAACCAGCAACATTTACGACGGCAGCAGATTCACTGCCGATATGGCCATTCAGAATGTGATTGGAGACAGTTTTAGAGGTGCCACTTGGGTATCAATTCATAACGGTGGTGGTGTAGGCTGGGGTGAAGTTATTAATGGTGGTTTCGGCATGTTCTTAGATGGTTCAGCTGAAACCAGTCAAAAGATTAAATCAATGCTCTTTTATGATGTAAATAATGGCATTGCTCGTAGGAGTTGGGCAAGAAATGAAGGGGCAATTTTCGCCATAAACCGAGAGATGGAACGCACACCAAACTTAAAAGTGACTCAGCCAAACTTGGTTGATGATACATTATTAGATAGCTTGTTTTAATGAATTCTGTAAAGAAAGAAAAGATACTTATTGGTCCGTTCAAACAAATTCTCACGTTAGAAGGCTTACCTAGAAAGGGCGCGATCAAAGACAACAGCCTGGCCTGTCTCTCTGATGCCGCCATCCTGATCGAAGACGGGTTGATTGCAGAAACCGGACCCTTTGAGCGACTGGCCAAAAAAGCAAAAAAAGAACAGATACCCATTCAAGAACTGATATCAACTACAGTTGCTGTGCCAGGTTTTATTGATGCCCATACGCATCTTTGCTTTGCTGGATCGAGAGCAAAAGACTATTCAGCACGTAACAATGGAGCAACCTATCAAGAAATTGCAAAAGCAGGTGGTGGCATTTGGGATACCGTACTACAAACACGGCAAGCTACTCAGCCAATTCTTGAGGAACTTTTGATAAAAAGGTTAGATAGGGTGCTTAGCCAAGGAGTGACTACTATTGAAGTAAAAAGCGGGTACGGCCTTTCGGTAGGTGAAGAGCTTAAGATGTTGCATGCCATCAATCGCGCTGGACGTCAACACAGAATTGAGGTAATACCTACCTGTTTGGCGGCCCATATTATTCCAAAAGAGTTTGGTTCGGAGCGAAAATACTTGAACTCAATTCTTTCACAGCTAGCTCCAATTATAAAGGAAGCAGGTCTTAGCAACCGCTTTGATATTTTCATAGAAGAAGGTGCATTTTCGCCAAAAGAGGCCAAGAAATATCTAGATAAGTTGAAGGCTATGGGGTTTGACTTGACCGCCCATGCAGATCAGTTTTCGCCAGGAGGAAGCGCCGTTGGAGTTGCAGCGGGTGCATTAAGTGTTGACCATTTAGAAGCAAGTGGTAAAAAGGAAATCGAGTTAATTGCTAAGAGCGAAACCGTTGCAATGGCATTACCTGGCGCATCTATGGGGATTGGTTGCGACTTTACTCCAGCCAGAAAATTATTAGACGCTGGAGCTAGTTTAGCCATTGCGAGTGACTGGAATCCAGGTAGTGCTCCTCATGGATATCTCTTAACACAGGCTGCCTTGTTGGGCACTTTCCAAAAGTTAAGTGCTGCTGAAGTCTTTGCAGGAATTACCTTTAGAGCGGGTCAAGCCTTGGGTCTAAATGATCGCGGTCAAATCGTTCCTGAGCAAGTGGCTGACATCTGTGGCTTTTTGACAGACGATTATCGCGAAATACTATATCATCAAGGGCAACTAAAAGTCAATAGTGTATGGAAGAAAGGAATGAGAAGTTACTAGCCTATTATCACCAGTCGACAGATCCCAAAGTTTGGACTGGACGAAAAACTGACCCCGCTTTGCCTCCGCAGTATTGGTATCAAAGCATATCAGTGCATGAAGGCAATCCCCTAGAGAGAACTATTCAGCCTGAAATCGGCCTAATTGGTTATGCTGTTGATGAGGGTGTGAGACGAAATCAAGGCCGTGTTGGTGCAGTTGATGGACCACAAGCTATAAGAGAGAAGTTGGGACGTTTTGCTTTCCACCATGGCCAAAGAGCCGTCTTAGACTTAGGCGACATTACTTGCTACAATGGCAATCTGGAAGCTGCGCAAGATCAATTACGAAAGCTAGTGAGCAGTTTGGTTGCTTCAGGCGCTTTCCCATTGGTGATTGGTGGCGGACACGATGTGGCTTTCGGAACTGGAATGGGAGTTTTAGAAGCCACTCCCAAAGGCAAAAGATTAGGGATCTTAAACTTCGATGCACATTTCGATTTGCGTCCGGTTGAAAAGCAGTCAAATTCAGGAACGCCCTTCAATCAGCTACTAACTCATGCCAAAGATGCCGAAATAGACTTGGAGTATTTGGTACTTGGCATCCAACCAGCGGCCAACACTTCCCAGCTTTTTGAAATAGCGCGGCAGCATGAAGTAAGCTTTGTCACCCATCTTGAATGTGTTGAAAACGGCTCGATTCACCCTTGGCAGGCAATTGAAGATTTGGGCGAAAGCTGCGATCACATCTATGTTACGATAGACTTAGACGGTATTTCTTCGGCCTTTGCGCCTGGTGTTAGTGCACCCGGACCGCTGGGGTTAACACCTCATTTTGTGGTCGAGATCTTGGAGCAACTATTTGCTACTAAGAAAGTGGTGGCACTAGATATTGCCGAAATGAATCCGAAATATGATCAAGATGACCGCACAGCTAAATTGGCCGCTGGGTTCATTGATTTGGTGGTGGGGATGGTAGGTTAGGTTTTTGGTGATTGGTATTTGGTATTTGGTATTTGGTTTTTGGTGATTGGTGTTTGGTGTGTCCAATGTCCAATCCTAGAATCGGTTGACATATTTATACTTGATTTTCTCAAAGATTAATGTTGTTGTGATATGATACTCAGGACTTTGGAAAGGGTTACCAGTTGAGGTTTTTTTCCATAGTTTTGTTGTATGTCCATCATGCATTTCAATTGGTGTTCCGTATCCTAAGCTCGTATGAGGCCTCAAATGATTGTACATAAGTACAGCTTCTTTAGTTGCTTTATAGAGACTCTTTTTGCTCGGATACATATGATCTAATCGAAACTCTTGTTTTAAGATTCCGTTCATTCTTTCTGCGAGTGCATTTTGGTAACAGTTTCCTTTGTCAGCCATACTTAACCTAACACCCTGTTCTTGAAGAATCTTCGTGTAGTCTTTCGAACAGTATTGGCTTCCACGATCTGAATGATGGACAAGATTAGACTGTTCAGGATTCTCCTTTAAAGCCATCTTTAAAGCCCTGATACACCCACTTCTCTCTAAACTATCACTTACATCATATCCAACTATCTTTCTTGACCAGGCATCTGTGATCAATGCTAGAAAGCAAGGCCCTTCGTGGGTACCCAAGTAAGTAATATCACTTACCCATAATTGATTCGGTCCATCTAGAAATAGATCCTCTGCCAGGTTTTCATAGACCTTTAGTCCATGCCTAGAATCTGTTGTTGAGTAGTACTTCTTCTTTACTTTTATAAGTAAATCATTGCTTTTCAGGTACTTAAAGAATGCGTCCCTACCCATCTTCACACCCAATTTTTGAAGAATTGGTTTTAGTAGATAGTAGGTCTTACGACCTCCTAAAATTGGAAGAAGTTCACGTCTGCTCTCTATGAGATCTTCTAGTACTTCATAATCATAGTCCAACTGATCTTGACGTTTACGACGCTTGTAGAAACTATTTGTGCTCTTATCCATAAGTCTGCAAATCGTTCTCATACTAAGCCCTTGTTTCCCCCTGAGTTTCTTGGCTGACTGGTACCAGCTTTTTTTTTAAACTCCTCTTCTGTTAACCCTAACCAATCACTTGCAACCGATATCCGAGCTTCGCTTACTAGATTCCGTAGCTCTAACTGAACTAACGCTTCCTTAAGTTTAGCATTCTCTTCCTTCAACTTCTTGATGTCATCTTTCTCTTTTGGCATATAGATCTTCACTTTTGGGTGATACATATCTAATCTACCATATTTTTTCATCCATTTGTAAACCGATGTGATGCTCATCCCATATTTACGGCACGCTGCAGTCTTGCTTAACTTGCCAGTATCGATCTCTCGTAAAACCTCTAGCTTTAGCGACTCACTATAACTCTTTACTGGTATTAATACTCTCTTACTTTTTTCCATTATTTTGACACTTAATTGTGTCAACCTATTTCAGGACTAGACACAATCCTAGAATCGGTTGACATATTTATACTTGATTTTCTCAAAGATTAATGTTGTTGTGATATGATACCCAGGACTTTGGAAAGGGTTACGTTTGGTAGAAACGGCAAATCTAAGTGAAGACATCAATGGAGTTTATGACAAAGCCAAATATCATTTCGGAGGTGATTTCCCAAAAGGGCCTAGACATCTTCCAAGGATATGTTCATACAGGAATCTATTTATTTCCCTATTCTAAGATGCAGCTTGCTTCTAAATATCTTCACCTTGCAAAATTCCAGATTCCAGCTTCTAGAATCCAGCTTCCTCTATCACCCTAAAAGTCACATCTTAGCCAGAATCTCCTTCATCAATTTGGCAGCAACATATGCAGTCATATCGTGAAAATCTCGATCGGGATTGTATTCAACGATATCGGCACCAACAACTTCGGCATCGATGTTTTGAATGAGTTCAATCACCTCTCGGGTTGATAGTCCGCCGGGTTCATGGTGAGATACGCCTGGGGCGAAAGCCGGATCAAGTCCATCTAAATCTAAGGAAATATATAACGGGTTCTCAAACCTCAATTTGGGCATGGTCTTCAGATGCCGCATCTGATGAATTTCAACTCCGTATTTATTGGCTTGGTCGGCTTGGTGTGTATTCAGTGTTCTGATCCCAACTTGGACCAATCTTGCCGCATAGCCACCTTCCATTATTCTAGCGAAAGGGCAAGCATGAGAATAGGGATCACCTTCAAACTCATGATACAAATCGGCATGGGCATCGATGTGTAAGATGTCGAGCTTTGGATATTTTTGGTGGTGCGCTTTAATTACTGGAAAGGTTATCGAGTGGTCGCCACCAAATGTAAAAAGCTTAGAATCGTCTGTCAAATTCTTGGCTGTGATGCTTTCAATGTCAAAGTAGGAATCGATTTTGAAGTCACCTTTATCGTTTGCAAGTGCATGCTCGATTGACGCTCCATTTTCGGCTGCATAATTCATTGCACCTGAGTTCAGAGCTTTTCTAATAAGGGCTGGTGCTTTGGCTGGTCCGCGCTGGAAAGAAGATTTGGCATCCCATTGAATACCTTGAATTACAATTTTTGACATGGTTCAAAATAGCGAGAAATAATTGAAATATTCCGGGGGCAGGTCCGACCTGCTATTCAAAAAATACAACTATACTGTCCTTAATCACAATTTGAGACTACCAACGCATATATTCTTAGCTTTTGCTAAGAGAATACTGGACGATTTGAATAGCAGGTCGGACTTGCTATTCAAATCGTCCAGCCAAATCATACACAAATGCAATTAAATAGCCACTACCACACATTCTGCGGACACATGACCTTATATTTATTCCGTAGTTTAACACCTAAAATGACTTCATGTGTGGCTGAGGTGGCCAAAGTGAGCCCTTCATTCCCAAGATCATAGGAATAACTTAGGCTAAACATCTCATTCACAGCAAAACCGGTCAAGAGCACAAACGTATTGGTTGTGCGATATGACATACCAGCCCAAACACGATCATCAAGGACCATTCTGAGGTTGAAGTCTACTGTTGGCTTAGCAGGATTCAAAGCTTTTATCATTACGGAAGGTGTAAAGTACGTTTTGCCAGCCTGAAGTCGATATCCTAAAGTAGCGATGTAATGGAACTTTTGCTTATCTGAGGCGAGGTAGGTTATTTCGCCAAAATCAAATTTCTGCTGTAAAACCTGAGCCATCGTAACACCTAGATAAAATTGCGGACTGTATAAGTATACACCCAAACTTAAATCTGGTCGTAAGTTGTTTTCGTTTCCCGATCCAATCAGCACATCGTTTGGATTCTGTAGCTGTAGTAAACTGGTATTGAGGCGATGTTGAATAACACCTCCCGAAAACCCAACTGCAACTGCCATTTTAGAAGTTAACGGCTGATGATATGAATAAGACAACAAGAGTTGATTACGACTAAATGGACCAGCTTTATCAGTAAGCACAGTCATCCCAACGCCAAGGTGCGGGGTAATCTCTAAATCTCTTTCAGGAAGCTTAGGTGGTCTGATTACTTTTCGACCAGGATTGGCCATCGGCTTTCTCTTGGTGTAAAGTGGGCCATGAATTGAGAAGTACGATGTTTCTGGTGCGCCTTCAATACCTGTCCACTGATTTCGATAAGAGAAATTGACATCCCAGTAATCTTCAATTCCACCAATTGCTGGGTTGATCACATACTGGTTGACCATATATTGACTGTACTGTGGCCTGAATTGAGCCCAACCGGTTAAGCTCAACATCACCAAAAAAGTACTTAAAAGTAGCGTTTTCTTCATGCTTATTTCAATACGGCGATCCAGCCAGTTTCTGATGACTTGTTCTTTTCGTTAAACTCTATAATGTAATAGTAAGTATCATTTGGTAACACTTCTCCATCAACTGATCCATCCCAATCATTCTGATAATTTTCACTAAAATAAACTTCTGCACCCCATCTATCAATAATGCGAAGGTTGTGATTAGGATAGGTTTCTAAATTCTCAATCACAAAGAAATCATTGCTGCCATCATTATTAGGTGTAATGGTGTTGTATACAATTACTGGTTGCTGAACTCGCACATCCACCCAATCCCCATCTTTACATCCAAAGTCATTGAACACTTCAATAAAGTACTGTGTATCAAAAGCCGGGCTAGCCAATGGGCTTCGAGACCCTGGATTATCTAATCCCGTTGGAGGGTCCCAGCTAAAAATTGTTGCGCCTTCGGCTAAAAGGTCCAAGAAAACGCTGTCCCCGAGCGAAATAAACTTAGTATCGCCTGCTTCTACCGTTGGCAACGGAGCTATGGTAGCTGCAATGGAAACGAGCGGACTCTGGCAGCCTTGCTCAGTAAAACCTCTCAAATAATAAGTCGTGGATTCGTTAATACGTGGTGTACGAAAGAAGCCGCTGTTGTTCCTATCTAGAACTTGATTGCCATTTGAATCTGAATAAAACTCATATGAAAATGATCCACTGGCTTGCATTTCAACTTGGCCAGGTCCGCAATTAAAGTCACTTACAGCAGTAGGTGCTGCTGGAATTGGTAAGTATCGAATGTTCAAAATGTCACTAGCAAGGCTTTCGCACTGACCAGAAATTGTCACGCTGTAGTTTCCTCCTTCATTGATAGTTAAGGTAGAAGCATTATTCCCAAAGGCACTTCCATTAAAGTCCCAAGCATAACTCACATCTGCTTGCTGCAAGAGCAAAAGATTCAATGTTTCACCTTGGCAGGCCTCTGTCTTATTTTCGGCTACTGTAATTGTTGGTGGAACGATTGATGGGTAATGATCGAGGTCAATACTATTGGCAGAGATATCTGATCCGCAGGCATTGGACATTATTACTCGGTAAGTCCCTTCTTGAGTGACTGCCAAAGTCTCAGAATTATCACCAACAATTTCTGAGTTGTTACGTCTCCATTCAAAATTAACACCAATAAGATTAGGTACTCCTAAAAAGATTGTGTCTCCTTCGCAAAACACGTTCCGATCGGGCTCTTGAATTAAAGCTCCTGCTGGGCTTGTTTTTACTTCAATCGCTACCGTGTTGGTACTTTTTCGTCCTGGGCAGCCATTGGCAATTGTTCCTTCGACGTGATACGCTCCATTAACATTGGCTTGATATACGTCCCCACTTTCGCCTAAGTCTACGTTGTCTCTAAACCATGCATATGTAACTCCGGCCATGGGGATAAATGATAACTCCACTGAGCCACCTTCACAAAAACTAGTAGGTCCATTGGCAGCGATGGCGAAAGGCGCCACTCCCGGCGTATGAGTCATGGTAAAAGTATTGGACGAAATGCCACGTTCAGCAGGATTTGACACGGATTGAAAGCCCACCGTATATGTTCCGGGTTCTTTGGCAACAAGCTCATTGGAATCGACACCACGTATAGGTGCAGCGTTCAATTGCCAGCGATAACTCCAGTCTGCATTAAAAGTAGCAGTCAAGGTAACCGAATCTCCCGGACAAATCTCCATGCTACCTCCAGGTGTAATGTTTCCTACCAATTGTGCAGTTGCTGACACCTGAACAAAAAGGCTTGCAACAGCTGCTGCGACCAAGTGCTTGTAGAAATCTTTCATCATCTATAGAAAAATCGGAGTATAAGAAATACTAAAAAATTAATATTTCAAGACTAAATATTGAGCTTCAAATAAAGTCCCGAGAATTTAAATTTAATCAAGAAAATTCTCTCAATTAACGCTGTAAACTCCCTATTAGATATAAAGTATGATCAAAATATCTACTATCTTGAATCGAGTTATCGGAAGATTTGTAACCAGCTAAACAAGCCATTCCCTAGATATTTTTTACAATCAGACGATATCGTATCTAAGACAATTTAAACAGCAAGCAAATGAAAAGAACCTTTACCATGTTCGTAGGACTATTCCTATGCCTAACTTCTTCTCATCTTAGCGCTCAACAGCTCTGCTCACGTATTCAAAACGATGATCATGATGCCGAAGAACGTACAAATGGGAAAGTCAAGATAACCAGTTCAGACTTGGAAATGGCCTATGACAAAGACTTTCAAGTGATTGGTTTGTACTTTCAAAATCCAGGCTTAACACCAGGGGCAACGGTAAGTCAATCTCAAATCACCTTTGAAGTAGACGAAACTTCCAGCGAGAATACCAGCCTACGCATTTACGCTCAATTATCGGCCAATGCGATGCCATTCTCCACTCAAAAAAGAAATATCACCAATCGATCTAAAACCGTCAGTTCTGTACAATGGAATCCCAGTGCATGGAACAAGCGTGATGAAAAACACCAGACACCCGACCTCTCAATCATTTTGACAGAATTGGCATCACTGCCTGGGTTTAATACTCAAAGCCCTATCGTTCTATTAATAGAAGGTACTGGCAAACGCGTTGCAGAATCTTATGAAGGTGAACCACAGGCTGCACCAGAGCTTTGTTTCACGACAGGGATTACACCCCCAGTTGTAAACCAGCCACCAAGCTTTACTTCAACACCAGCTACAACCGCAGTTGTTGGCACCCCTTATACCTACACACCTGTAGTTGCTGATCCAGATACCGCTGTTCCTAGTATTTCGGTTTCGACCAAACCTTCATGGCTCAATTTCTCAGCTGGTATCTTGACAGGAACGCCAACCTCTGCAGGAGTTTATGGAGTGACACTTTCTGCAACCGACGGTACAACTACCGTCAATCAGGTATTCAATATCTCAGTCTCAGACGCACCAGTGACGACCAACGAGCCACCAAGTTTCACAGATTTGGCACCGACTAGTGTAGCGGTTGGGAGTTTATACCAGCACACTTTTACTGCTGTCGACACAGAAAACAACCCGCTTACTTTTGCAGCCACTACAATACCCAACTGGTTGTCGATGTCAGGTGCTACCCTATCTGGTACTCCAAGTATAGGAAATGTGGGGGTCCATAATGTAACGGTTACGGTCGCTGATGCCTTCAATGCGCCAGTGAGTAAGACTTTCAGTATCACGGTTACAGGCACGCCGCCGCCCGATGGAAATACAGCAACCGTTTGCAGTACGATTTCAAAAAAGAGTGATGATGCCGAACAAAGAACCGGAAAAACTTTAAGTACTGGGAGTTCAGATTTAGAGATGATCTATGATAAAGGTGATCAATTGGTGGGACTTCGATTTGAAAATTTAAATATTCCAGCAGGCGCGCAGGTCACTTCGGCTTTTGTTCAGTTCCAAGTTGACGAAACTCCAAGAGGAGCAGCCGAGCTCATCTTTAGAGGCGAGATTGGCTCAAACCCGCAAACCTTTAGTGCGAGCAACGATATTGAGTCTAGAAACCTAGGAAACGCCATGGCTACATGGAATCCGCCGATATGGAACAAGAGAGACGAAAGAGGTGACGCTCAGAAGTCGGTGGATCTTTCCGTAGTAATTAACGAAGTGGTCAACTCATCTACTTACAGTCAAAGTGATGCAATCGTTTTGGTGATTGATGGCTCAGGCGAAAGAGTAGCTGAGGCTTTTGACGGCAATGCAGCAGGTGCACCCGAACTGTGCGTTAGCTATTCAAGCACACCTGACACCCAAGTACCTACTGCTCCGACCAACCTAGTTTCCACCAATGCGTCTAGTAACTCGATTGGCTTAAGTTGGGGACCTGGTACCGATAATGTGGGTATCTCAAAGTATTTGATATTCCAGGATGGTGTTCAAGTTGGAAGTACTTCAAATACCAATTTCACAGTAGCAGGACTAAACCCTTCCTCCACTTTTCGCTTTTATGTGATTTCGCAAGATTTGGCAGGTTTGACTTCTGGCGAAAGTAACAACATCTTTGCTTCAACTACAGCACTTCCAGTGTGTTCATTACCTCAAGTCAATGCAACGGCAATTTGCAAAAATGGCACCACCAATAGCTTCTACATAACAGTAGAAATCATTGGCGGCTCGGGTACTTTTACTTTGACCAATTCTGAAAATAGTGATTCTAAAATAGTGAGTGCCGGAGCAACCGAAGAACTCGGACCTTTCGCCAATAACTCTTCTGTAGATCTTGAGCTATCATTTACCGAAAGTCAAGGCTGTAATACCCAAGTGTCCAACATTTCTAGCACCTGCTTTGTACCTGGCCCTACTGGAGGCACCACTTGCAAAACCATTTCTGGGATTTCAAGAATCGATAAGCTTGATGTGGGAGACCACTTAAGGGACAATGAAGGACTCGCCTACGTGCCGTCAGACGATGTTTTCTGGATTGCAGACGACAACCAAAACGCAGCAGTTTGTGTTGACATGCAAGGAAACTTGGTAAGAAAAATAACCCAAAGCGACTTCAAATCGGCCAAGAATTTTCACGATGGCAAGAAGCCTAGTTCAGGCCGAACTGAAGACATCGAGGCTGCAGCATATGATGGAGACAGAGATATCTTATATATGTTTTCGGGCAAGTGCTGTCCAAATCCACCAGCAGCATATCGGTTGATGAGGGATAACAATGGTGACTTTCAGGTGGAGAGTTGGGTAAAGCTTTCGTCACCTAACAATGATTTCACAGGTGCGGCTTACCACCCTACCGAAGGGCTTTTCGTCGGGACCAATCGTGATATCAAAAAATGGAATTACGAGACCAACAAAACTGAAACTGAATTTAGGATTCCAAATGGTCATCAAGTTTATGGAATGGGTTTCTCAGAAGATGGTAAATTTCTTTGGTTGGCCGTTGACAAGACAGATGTGATACGAATCGATTGGAACACCAAGAAGATCGTAAATACCATCAACACTAAGAAGAAATACAAGATTGCAGATAGTCGTGCAGTTGAACAAATTGGCAATCTCTTGTATGTCAGTGACGGAAACAGTGACTTAGCGATTTCTGTTTTTGAATTAGACTGCTCGTCATCTAATGCTTCTGCTCAAAAATCAAATAAGGTTTTGGCACAAAGGGTCGTAGACGAAAACAAAGTGGAGATCTTTCCCAACCCAACCAGCGGTGTTTTGAAAGTAAAAATTGGAAGGAATAACAATGCAGGATTCTCCTACAAATTGATTTCAAATAATGGAAGAGTCTTAGATATGGGGGATAGTCCAAATACTCAATTAGAGCTAAACCTATCAGAATATGCAAAAGGGGTATATTTCTTACAATTGATCACCGAAAACGGAAACTTTACAAGTCACCCCGTTTTAAAGAAATAGCCATAAACACCCCAAGTTCAAAGACCAAAAGGCCTGCTTTATAGACAAAAGCAGGCCTTTTGATGTATTAACGTTGAAGATTCAACCTTTCTCAAGTCCAAATTCCTTTCAAAAAGTACACACAACCGCATCATAACGCTTTATTACATTATCTAATATTGAAAAGTCGTAATATTATTACTTTGTAGATCATACTTTTTTAGACTTTTTTTAATCTTTTTGTGATGAAGAAACTAGCGATTTATCTGCTTGTTCTGGCCTTTTCGAGCCTAAGTACTGGAGCATTTGGTCAAGAACTTTGTTCTAGAATTCAAGCAAGTAATCATGATGCTGAAGAACGTGCCGGTGGCCATGTAAGTTCTGGTTCGTCAGATCTCGAAATGAGCTTTGACAAATCCTCTCAACTCATTGGCATGTATTTCCAAAATCCGGGATTGACTTCCAGTGAAGTACTTAGCTCACAAATTACCTTTGCGGTTGATGAAACGACAGACGTTTTTACAGACCTCACCTTTCATATCGAGCTTTCGACAAATGCCCAGCCGTTTGAGAAAGTTGATTTCAACCTCAGCCAAAGAACGATCAGTTCCACATCTATTAGTTGGCAGCCAGAAGCTTGGAACAAGAAAGCAATCCTACATCAGAGTCCCGATCTTTCGCCACTATTAAAAGAGTTGGTAGCATTACCAGGTTTTAATGGGGATAGCCCGATTGTAATTTTCGTCAAAGGAACTGGCGAAAGGGTGGCTGAGTCTTTCGATGGTGACCCTGCAGCAGCGCCGCAACTTTGCCTTCAATTAAGAGATGCCCCCGTTGACCCAGAAGAACCTCCGGTAGTAGAGCAAGAAACCAATAACGCTCCTTACTTTACCTCTACTCCTATTGAACTAGTCGCACAAGACTTTAAATACACCTACGAAATTCAAGCCGCCGATGAAGAAAAAGATCAACTGATCGTGACAGTCAACACACGACCTGAGTGGCTTGCTTGGGATACTGAAACAAATACGCTATCAGGTACGCCAACTGGTTTTGATGTTGGTCTTCACGATGTAGTTGTACTTGTTAGTGATGGCAACAACGATAATGTAGAGCAAGCATTTACCATTACGGTTTCGGCTGCTGAAGTAATTAACACCGCACCCATTTTTGTATCTTCTCCAAAGTTGAGTGTCACTGTAGGTGAAAACTACAGGTATCTTATCGAAGTTTCTGACGTAGATGAAGACCCTATTGCGATCGAAGCCACTCAACTGCCGACTTGGTTGAAGCTTGCAGAAGGGCTACTCTTTGGTACACCCGAAGACTTGCATGTTGGTAGTCACGAGGTTATGATTTCCCTTTCTGACGGTGTGAACGAACCCATACTACAAGGCTTCACAATTGAAGTAAAAGCGGCAAGAGTTATTGAAGAACCTACAAACGACGCAACAGTATTGACGATATGTTCAACGATCTCAACAAGCAGTGATGACGCTGAGCAACGTTCGGCTGGTAGCGTTGGGATTGCGAGTTCTGATCTTGAAATGATTTATGACAAAGGCGATCAGCACATTGGCTTGAGGTTTTTAGACATCGCCATTCCTCCATCTGCTGTCGTACTTGAGGCCAATATCCAATTCCAAGTTGATGAAAAAACCGACGGAGCAACATCTCTAGAAATTAGAGGAGAGCTTTCTGATTCACCACTTACCTTCAGTTCTAAGAATGACATTTACTCACGTATCCTTACAGAGAACGCGGTAGTATGGGAACCAGCGGCTTGGAGCACAGGAGAAAGAGGAGATGAGCAAAAAACAGACAATCTAGCAAGTATCTTAAATGAGATCATTAAATCTGATAAGTATCAAATTGGAGACCCTATTGCTTTGATCATTTCGGGTTCTGGCGAAAGGGTCGCTGAATCCTTTGATGGCGATCAAGAAGGCGCACCTCAACTTTGTGTTTCTTTTAGTAATGTTGCTGACGACGAAGCCCCAACAGCAATATCAGATCTTGAGGTTAACGAACTTTCGTTCAATGCACTTTCACTGAGTTGGACAGCAGCACAAGACAACATTGGAATCAACAACTACTGGGTTTACGCCAACAACGAGTTGATAGTTAAGACCTCCAATACTGATCTTGCTTTGAAAGACTTAAAGGAAAGCACAAGCTATGAGATTGAGGTCATTGCCCAAGATTACAGTGGACTCTTTTCAGTTGGAAACCCTACAATAACAGCCACAACACTTGAACGTCCGATTTGTGAACTGCCAACAGCAGAGGTACTTAGTTTCTGTAAAGAAAATGAAACTTATGGCTACTACCTATCGATCAACATTTCAGGTGGCACTGGCACATTTACACTTTCAGACAGTGAGCTAGAGACCCAAATAGTGGTTGTCGATGGCGATGCCATTGAGTTAGGACCATTCAACAATGGAACCAGCGTAGACCTCAATATCGCTTCAGAGGCTGATGGTACCTGTTCAGAAGAGCTTGGTACTTTTACAAACTCCTGCTTTGTTCCTGTAAGCCAAGGTGGCTCAAGTTGTGATGACATCACATCCATTAAGTTTGAAGAAAAGTTAGTTACAAAATCATTTTTAGGAGACAACGAAGGGATGGCC
>CANNZV010005218.1:23-29823 GCA_947561585.1 Caprella mutica | reverse complement strand
CTATTAAGCATCAGTATCACCTCTCTCTTCTCTATTAAGCATCAATATCACCTCTCTCTTCTCTATTAAGCATCAATATCACCTCTCTCTTCTCTATTAAGCATCAGTATCACCTCTCTCTTCTCTATTAAGCATCAATATCACCTCTCTCTTCTCTATTAAGCATCAATATCACCTCTCTTCTCTATTAAGCATCAATATCACCTCTCTTCTCTATTAAGCATCAGTATCACCTCTCTCTTCTCTATTAAACATCAATATCACCTCTCTTCTCTATTAAGCATCAATATCACCTCTCTCTTCTCTATTAAGCATCAATATCACCTCTCTTCTCTATTAAGCATCAATATCACCTCTCTTCTCTATTAAGCATCAATATCACCTCTCTTCTCTATTAAGCATCAATATCACCTCTCTTCTCTATTAAGCATCAATATCACCTCTCTCTTCTCTATTAAGCATCAATATCACCTCTCTCTTCTCTATTAAGCATCAATATCACCTCTCTCTTCTCTATTAAGCATCAATATCACCTCTCTTCTCTATTAAGCATCAATATCACCTCTCTTCTCTATTAAGCATCAATATCACCTCTCTTCTCTATTAAGCATCAATATCACCTCTCTTCTCTATTAAACATCAATATCACCTCTCTCTTCTCTATTAAGCATCAGTATCACCTCTCTCTTCTCTATTAAGCATCAATATCACCTCTCTCTTCTCTATTAAGCATCAATATCACCTCTCTCTTCTCTATTAAGCATCAGTATCACCTCTCTCTTCTCTATTAAGCATCAATATCACCTCTCTCTTCTCTATTAAGCATCAATATCACCTCTCTTCTCTATTAAGCATCAATATCACCTCTCTTCTCTATTAAGCATCAGTATCACCTCTCTCTTCTCTATTAAACATCAATATCACCTCTCTCTTCTCTATTAAGCATCAATATCACCTCTCTTCTCTATTAAGCATCAATATCACCTCTCTTCTCTATTAAGCATCAATATCACCTCTCTTCTCTATTAAGCATCAATATCACCTCTCTCTTCTCTATTAAGCATCAATATCATCTCTCTCTTCTCTATTAAGCATCAATATCACCTCTCTCTTCTCTATTAAGCATCAATATCACCTCTGTCTTCTCTATTAAGCATCAATATCACTTCTCTTCTCTATTAAGCATCAATATCACCTCTCTCTTCTCGATTAAGCATTAATATCACTTCTCTTCTCTATTAAGCATCAGTATCACCTCTCTTCTCTATTAAGCATCAATATCACCTCTCTCTTCTCGATTAAGCATTAATATCACTTCTCTTCTCTATTAAGCATCAGTATCACTTCTCTTCTCTATTAAGCATTAATATCACTTCTCTTCTCTATTAAGCATCAATATCACCTCTCTCTTCTCTATTAAGCATCAATATCACTTCTCTCTTCTCTATTAAGCATTAATATCACTTCTCTTCTCTATTAAGCATCAATATCACCTCTCTCTTCTCTATTAAGCATCAATATCACTTCTCTTCTCTATTAAGCATCAATATCACCTCTCTCTTCTCTATTAAGCATCAGTATCACCTCTCTTCTCTATTAAGCATCAATATCACCTCTCTCTTCTCGATTAAGCATTAATATCACTTCTCTTCTCTATTAAGCATCAGTATCACCTCTCTTCTCTATTAAGCATTAATATCACTTCTCTTCTCTATTAAGCATCAATATCACCTCTCTCTTCTCTATTAAGCATCAATATCACCTCTCTCTTCTCTATTAAGCATTAATATCACCTCTGTCTTCTCTATAAAGCATCAATATCACCTCTCTTCTCTATTAAGCATCAATATCACCTCTCTTCTCTATTAAGCATCAATATCACCTCTCTTCTCTATAAAGCATCAATATCACCTCTCTTCTCTATTAAGCATCAATATCACCTCTCTTCTCTATAAAGCATCAATATCACCTCTCTTCTCTATTAAGCATCAATATCACCTCTCTCTTCTCTATTAAGCATCAATATCACCTCTCTTCTCTATTAAGCATCAATATCACCTCTCTTCTCTATTAAGCATCAATATCACCTCTCTTCTCTATTAAGCATCAATATCACCTCTCTCTTCTCTATTAAGCATCAATATCATCTCTCTCTTCTCTATTAAGCATCAATATCACCTCTCTCTTCTCTATTAAGCATCAATATCACCTCTGTCTTCTCTATTAAGCATCAATATCACTTCTCTTCTCTATTAAGCATCAATATCACCTCTCTCTTCTCGATTAAGCATTAATATCACTTCTCTTCTCTATTAAGCATCAGTATCACCTCTCTTCTCTATTAAGCATCAATATCACCTCTCTCTTCTCGATTAAGCATTAATATCACTTCTCTTCTCTATTAAGCATCAGTATCACTTCTCTTCTCTATTAAGCATTAATATCACTTCTCTTCTCTATTAAGCATCAATATCACCTCTCTCTTCTCTATTAAGCATCAATATCACTTCTCTCTTCTCTATTAAGCATTAATATCACTTCTCTTCTCTATTAAGCATCAATATCACCTCTCTCTTCTCTATTAAGCATCAATATCACTTCTCTTCTCTATTAAGCATCAATATCACCTCTCTCTTCTCTATTAAGCATCAGTATCACCTCTCTTCTCTATTAAGCATCAATATCACCTCTCTCTTCTCGATTAAGCATTAATATCACTTCTCTTCTCTATTAAGCATCAGTATCACCTCTCTTCTCTATTAAGCATTAATATCACTTCTCTTCTCTATTAAGCATCAATATCACCTCTCTCTTCTCTATTAAGCATCAATATCACCTCTCTCTTCTCTATTAAGCATTAATATCACTTCTCTTCTCTATTAAGCATCAATATCACCTCTCTTCTCTATTAAGCATTAATATCACTTCTCTTCTCTATTAAGCATCAATATCACCTCTCTTCTCTATTAAGCATCAATATCACCTCTCTTCTCTATTAAGCATCAATATCACCTCTCTCTTCTCTATTAAGCATCAATATCATCTCTCTCTTCTCTATTAAGCATCAATATCACCTCTCTCTTCTCTATTAAGCATCAATATCACCTCTGTCTTCTCTATTAAGCATCAATATCACTTCTCTTCTCTATTAAGCATCAATATCACCTCTCTCTTCTCGATTAAGCATTAATATCACTTCTCTTCTCTATTAAGCATCAGTATCACCTCTCTTCTCTATTAAGCATCAATATCACCTCTCTCTTCTCGATTAAGCATTAATATCACTTCTCTTCTCTATTAAGCATCAGTATCACTTCTCTTCTCTATTAAGCATTAATATCACTTCTCTTCTCTATTAAGCATCAATATCACCTCTCTCTTCTCTATTAAGCATCAATATCACTTCTCTCTTCTCTATTAAGCATTAATATCACTTCTCTTCTCTATTAAGCATCAATATCACCTCTCTCTTCTCTATTAAGCATCAATATCACTTCTCTTCTCTATTAAGCATCAATATCACCTCTCTCTTCTCTATTAAGCATCAGTATCACCTCTCTTCTCTATTAAGCATCAATATCACCTCTCTCTTCTCGATTAAGCATTAATATCACTTCTCTTCTCTATTAAGCATCAGTATCACCTCTCTTCTCTATTAAGCATTAATATCACTTCTCTTCTCTATTAAGCATCAATATCACCTCTCTCTTCTCTATTAAGCATCAATATCACCTCTCTCTCCTCTATTAAGTATCAATATCACCTCTCTCTTCTCTATTAAGCATCAATATCACCTCTCTTCTCTATTATTAACAAGAGGAAAGATATCTAAAGCAGTCCCCTTCTCTACGGCCTAGCAATTACCCTCTCTTTTTCCTTCCAAGTACTGACCCTCTGCCAGTTCATGAATGGAAGCACAGATGATGGTATACATCTAGGATACAAGAAGAGGGAATGGAACAGAGAGCTTCAGCATCAACTGGTTTCTGGATTTTGATATGATTCCTATAATATTTTGTAATATGATTATATTATCAACGAAGCCCTTGAAATATTTTTATCTCATAATATAAACAATTACAATTGAGCACCTTACCTATTATCGGTTTTATTTTCGCATCTAAAGAATCAATAACGATAACTGTCACATCTTCATCATTAAGAAAAAGACTATTAAAAAAACATAAATTATTCATAATCATTCATTGATTTGAAGTGAAGCAATTCGATCAAACCACCTGATGAGGCTTCGGAGAGAATCTTCGCCCTCCCCTCCTAATACCCACACTCTCTTTTTCGAACTCTCAGTAGAGATCAATATTGAAGGAGATAGAGGTTGTACCTAGCATGTTTTCTCTCAATGAAGTGGTTAAGCCACCAGATTAACTAGATCTACTCAAATTGAAATCATCACAGTTATAAGTTCTTTGATGTCTCCCATTTAATGGAGTGCTGAGCAGACGACGAACTTTGGCAACTGAGTAAGACTTCGGCCAGCTTCCTCAATTGAATTCGTTCCCTCAGGTAAGCGTCTGTGAGTGTATTTGAAGGTGTGTTGCTTTGTATCGAGGCAAGCTGGTCCCTCATCACTCAATATGATTATTCCAATGCTTCTTTTGCACGATTTGAAAGAATATAAACGCATCGCAAATAGTGTTATCGGCAAACAAGCAAATTAAAACGGTGATTGCTGATTAGCTGATAGAGTGAACAGCCTTGCAGGCTGATGTTTTTACCCAAAACCTCAAAGGTTTTAACGGCAGTTTGGGAAATTACTAAAGCTTCCGGGTTCGATTCAACTGATGCTGAGATCTAGATTATTCTGCTGGGCTAGGTTTGGAAAATGGTTCGGGCGGTAATTGGATTTAGAAATTGTAATGATGTCCGAGATCTGGTTTAATGAGGATCAATAATGCATCACTGATCAAATATCTGCAAATTTAACTAGCACAGCTAGTGTACGCAACCTTCAACAGAGTAACAACTATTTACCAAACACGTACTGCACTCACTAAGTGTGTCATATTTACTTCTATTGTTTATTAATGCCTATAAGTGTATCCTCTTTTAAAATTAAATATGAATTAGCTTCTGAAGAACTTTTGCCTGCCTCTGTGTCCATTGGTTAATTCTGAACTACTCTAATAACATTCGAAAGTATATCTTGCATTCATTGTTCACATTAAAGTACCTATTGGTGCTCTACCTCTTTTGTATTTATATCGCTGACTCAGGTTTGTGTGTGTATATTTTGTGCTAGAAATTGATTCCAAGGACGGAGAAAAACACTTACTTATTATAAAAATATTTTTGTAGAGAAACACTATGTTATTTTAATGGTGTATTATTTCCAATATATTTTGTCGATCTACATAATTCGATCTACCTTTTACGGATATCAAATTAGCACATCTTACAATATTAAAAGACTATATTTTAATTTAATTATACTAGATCAAATTTCTCAGCATTCATGCATCCGGTAACAAATTGAAAAAAGTTATTTTGAACAAACATAACCGAACACTCCGGTTAACACGACCGCCTAAAATGATTATAAAGATAATTACCGTTAAAAATGTTAAGTAAATTAACATTGTCTGATTTTTTTACGGTATACTTTGTTGTCAAAATTACAGACCTTCCTTCTTTCTTTCACAATTTTGCATCTTTAAACGAGATTATCTTCAAATTGTTTTGCCTCTTCACCTATAAAATAATTGAAGGTTATTCTTTTATTTAAGTATTTCAATTTAATACTTTTGGTTTTTATTTTTTTTTGACGATCTGGAAAATAAACTTCATTTTTTTACATATTTTTTCAATATTTTAATTTTATTAAAAGAAGTTATTAATTTAGAAATATGAAGAAATATCTTATTTGTCAATGCTTTTGAATGCCTTTCTCTCAATCATTTTATTATTGAATGCATTTCAGAATTAATGCAAAAATAACATACCTCAAGGATATCAATGCTTATATATTTATATATATAATTATACTGTAGCAATAAAATTACAATAGGTACTTATGTTCATTGGTTTGGTTGGTATACATTATATGAGACTTTGCCATTTATTTAATTTCTTTCATTCATTTCTCTTTTTTCATCAAAAATATGATATAAACTAGATTATGTGCACTCGGTAGAGCGAATACCTTCGCCTCCGCTTTGACCCGTTCTCTCCCAAAATTAAGGAAACTGCTAACTGGATAATAACCAATCGTCCCACCAAGTTTCAAGCAAAATGGTACAATACTTTTTGAGTTATAAATGACCTTGACCTTGACCTTTGACCGGATCGCTTCCAAAATTCTACCAGAACGTTCCTGGTCATTGACCAATTGTACCATCAAATTTCAGACAATTTGGTTGAACACTTTTTCAGTTAAGCGAATAACAAGATGATAAATAAATAAATAAATTCCGATGAAAATATAACCTTCCACAAGATTGCGAAGGTAAAAACTTGTTTACTAAATTTAGTAACTATAGTGAATATCACAGGTACCTAAGTTTAATTAGCAGATCATTTTTATTGATAACAAGATATAGATGGAAAACGCGCTACGAATTAATTAATTTAAACTATTAAACCAAGGCTTGCATGCTAATAATTTCTCCATGGGTTGATGAATGTAGATATTGACTTTAGTTACTATCATTTATTTGATTTACTGCAGGTTAATTAACTAGGTGTTTAAATATATGAGACTAAAGCCTTTCAAGTCTCATGCTAATTACCTCCAACTGATTAAATGTGTATTGTAAATTGAACTAATATTAGAAATAGAAAAATAAAAACTAGAGCTATTGGATCAAATCAATATGATAAAATGAGAACTATGCGATGTGTGTTATAGAATTTCATATTATTTAAAATAAATTTATGAAGTGCAGCACAAGGGAAACGACGAAAAAGTTGTACATCCTTTTATTTTTCCAGAGCTTTCGAATAATAAAATATTCATTTTTAATAACCTAATTAAGACTAATTTTAAAGAAATCTATAGAATTAAGAAGTATTTTGGATACCAAAAATAATAAAGTGACCTAAATAGTTAATAAAAATTAAAAAAAAAATTAAAATAAAGAAAAGGAAAAATAACAAGTTATTAATTCAAAATAGTGTATATACAATTAGTCAAATTGATGTAAATAATTATATGTGTCCTGTTGATCTAATGTGTCCTGTTGATCTAATGTGTCCTGTTGATCTAATGTGTCCAGTTGATCTAATGTGTCCTGTTGATCTAATGTGTCCTGTTGATCTAATGTGTCCTGTTGAACCAATGTTTCCTGATGATCTAATGTGTCCTGTTCATCTAATGTGTCCTGTTGATCTAATGTGTCCTGTTGAACCAATGTGTCCTGATGATCTAATGTGTCCTGTTCATCTAATGTGTCCAGTTGATCTAATGTGTCCTGTTGATCTAATGTGTCCTGATGATATCACTTGTTCTGTTGATATCACTTGTTCTGTTGGTATCACTTGTTCTGTTGATATCACTTGTTCTGTTGGTATCACTTGTTCTGATGATTTCACTTGTTCTGTTGATATCACTTGTTCTGTTGATATCACTTGTTCTGTTGGTATCACTTGTTCTGTTGATATCACTTATTCTGTTGGTATCACTTGTTCTGTTGATATCACTTCTTGACTTTTCAGTACTCTTTTTATCTCTCTAGATTTTTTCTCTGTGTCACATAATTTCATGATCTATTGCGTGACCAAATTATATGTATAGTTAAATTATTAGGTTTTAGTTTTCAAGTGAAATGTAACATTATTAATAACTAAAAAGTTTCTACATTCGAAGTGTCCAATTTCAAATGTTTCCTCCCACTCGAAACATTTTTGATTGATAAAATGTTAAAGTTGATGACATTTACATGGTACCATCTTGAAAAAAGTAATGCGTAAGCCTATACTTTCTTATATTGATTTTTATTTCTTTTTTTCGGTATCATGTTTCAATCAGAAAAACTCTAATTTTTCATACCATTTTTAACTCCTTCAAATGCTTCTCAGTAACGTTAATAAGAGACTTTAGACCCTAACACCAATAAGTATTTGAGGCTGTACCGTGCATTGTGTGGGAGGAGAATTCAATTCTACTTTGGGGCTTTTGAACGAAATCCTGCAGAGATGAGCTACTCTTGATGTTCCCACAAAAAGTGTTGCTAATAAATGACCAGTGAATTTAAAGAGTGGTGGTCTGTTGAGAAAATAGTAATGTAGTATTATTTGGGGCAGTGCACAAAATCTCATTTTGAAATGGCGCAACTGTAAATATTTATTATAGGAGTGAATGTATTTTCATATTAGTTGTTATTGGTGGCAGAATTTCACACATCAGTGGTAAAAGAATATAGTTACAAAGTAGTGAAATTACATTCACTATAAATTATTGTATATCTTATAGTAGTGAATAAATAATAAACACCGTTAATTTATAGTGCAACTTTAGTATAGCAACACAATTTTACTGTTAACTTTCATTTATTTTGAGGTGAGACCAAATAAGCTTCCTTGTGAACTAGCCATCAAAGTTGTACCATTAAGATTTAGAGAGTATTTACAAACAAAGATGTACCTTTATTTGCCCCGTGACGTGAGGGGCATAGATAGGCGGTAAAAGAGGGTACAATATGTCATAGTTCAGGAGGTGATTAGAACTAACTTGCCTTCTAACTATAAAAGATTGAAAAGTTAAAATGGTAATAAATTGCTTTAGTTATTTACGAGAGATTATAATTTGAATAACATTTTAAGAGAGTATTAAAAAATTCAACTAATATACCTACCAATAATAATATCTGTGTTTGGACATGTAGTAGACACATGGAATGATATAAACAACTGTTTGAAATAGTTTTAACATATATATTATATTCCATTTTGCATAAAGGTTAATCTATATATCTATGTAACAAATGTCATTTAATCATTTGTTATAACATTTGAATGATTGCATTAGAATAAAAAGATATCAATAATATCATCAGCATGCAGTGTGTGAAAACAAATGTACCTACCATGCTGACACTATCAATGCACATCTGAATAATTCCAACTAATTACTCCTCTTGTCTGAGTGTAGATACTATACTATAGTGTAGACACTGTGTGTAGACACTATAGTATAGTGTATACACTCTGTGTGGATACTAGTGTATACACTAGCTGTGTGTAGATTATCTGTTTGTGCAGAAGTAAACTAGTGTAAGCAACTTATGTGTCAACTATTAATCGAAATAATATCACTTCAATTTTTTTTATATCGGGGGAACCTTTAAATATTTTTTTTATCCGAGCAAAAGCAAATGTTTGAAACAATGACGTAATTATCCTGTACTATACTCAAATAACTAATTATAATTGCTATCAATGAAATACTCTAGCCTATTACTTTGCAGGAGACAAAGCAACGTCCAGACACTAAAATGAATAATGTTCTAACTAAGATTGTCAGCGTCAATAACTTAAATGTCCCTGAAAACATTTCCCTCTGTCGACAAACGACGCTTTGTGTATTTGCTTCCTGCGTCTAACTGCCGTCAGTTGCTTCCTGCGTTTAACTGCCGTCAGTTGCTTTCTTGCGTCTAACTGCCGTCAGTTACTTTCTTGCGTCTAACTGCAGTCAGTTGCTTTCTTGCGTCTAACTGCCGTCAGTTGCTTTCTTGCGTCTAACTGCCGTCAGTTACTTTCTTGCGTCTAACTGCCGTCAGTTGCTTCCTGCGTTTAACTGCCGTCAGTTGCTTTCTTGCGTCTAACTGCAGTCAGTTGCTTTCTTGCGTCTAACTGCAGTCAGTTGCTTTCTTGCGTCTAACTGCAGTCAGTTGCTTTCTTGCGTCTAACTGCCGTCAGTTTCTTTCTTGCGTCTAACTGCAGTCAGTTGACCTCAATTTAATTATTGTGTCCTTCACTATTTTCAACTTCATTTACTCCTTACATGTCGATTGCTGTACTATTATTATTCACAGTGTTATTAAGATCTCAACATTGGAGGAATTTTTGACTTCAAGGTTTCGAATAGAAAGAAGTCTTTTCATCGTCAGGAACAAAAGAAACATCTTTCTATTTGAAAACTTGAAACCTGAAAATAATTTCAAATTGATATTTCAATAATCCTCATAGTAATATGGAAAAAATCCATTGAGTTTAAATATTTCTAAAAAATACTATTTTCAATCTGAATTGAAAGTCCTTAGTAAAGAAGTACTTTGTATAGTGACATATTTTGTTTAGTCTGCCATAAAATGACCATCAGTTTTCTATGCATCTCTTGACTCCCACATAATAAAGTAAACTTTATATATAGTGAGTAGTGACCTAGTTGTAGTTCATTATAGAGAATTGAGTACTTCCAATACAACTCCTCTACAGTGAAGTCCTGTACAGTGAGCCATCCTGATTAGTAGTAGAGTGATTAGATACGATGTTCCCTCTATAATTAATTTACTTTTTATTAAACAAATTGTGTGTAATTTTGTGTGGATCTCCTGAGCCTTTATAGTGAAATAAGTTCTATATAGTGACCTAGTGGCAGTTCATTTTAGAGACGTTCTACTGCACTGTTAATTCGAATGCATCCGTTAGTGGAGTGCAAGTAGTGCATCTAATCAATATTTATTATTAACTCCTTCCACGGCAGAAACCATTATACACGTTTTCACAGAATGTTCTTTTTTCAGTCGTCGATGCGTATACTCGTCTAAACCTGTACCATCAAAAACCAGCTACATGCGTATGAACTTGTCGATTTTAAGCCTTTACTGCTAGATATTTGGTAACAATTGTAATGAAAATTAAAAAGGAAATAAGTTTTCATTTCTCTTTACATTTGGAAATCAAATTTTGAGGAAAATTAGGAAAATATGGTAAAAAATATGGTTTATACTTAATGGGAAGACGAGTTGATTCGTTTTTGCCGACAAAGATATCTTCAAAATATAAAATTAGCTACAAAAATGAGAGGGAAAAATGATTACAAACAGTTTTCATAATCAGCATCTAAAGTACTATATAGATCAAAATAAGAAATTGTCGAGAAAGGGGCTAAATGCCGCTAAATGGTCTGTTGTCTGATAGATTCTTCAATCACGAAGAGAAGGAGAGTAACAAAGTGTGGGTAAAGGATCAAGTCCTGGGTTTGCAATAGCAGCTTCGTGAGCCTGTTTCGCACAGTACCTTTCAAACGATTAACACGAGTTGAGCTTCTTTTCTACTAAAGAAACAGGTATATTATACCTTTAGCAATAACTAATTTTCTCGGCATGGATAAATAATTACATTAAGTTAATGAATAGTGGCCTTGTTTGTCACAGGAGGAACATATTTAAGTCTATCACTTCGTTATAGTTGAATATTATTATATTGTATAGGAAATTTGCATGGCATAAAGAGAAAGTGTTATACATCACTGTACAGAGTGTTACACATCACTGTACAGAGTGTTACACATCACTGTACAAAGTGTTACACATCACTGTACAGAGTGTTACACATCACTGTACAGAGTGTTACACATCACTGTACAGAGTGTTACACATCACTGTACAAAGTGTTACACATCACTGTACAGAGTGTTACACATCACTGTACAGAGTGTTACACATCACTGTACAAAGTGTTACACATCACTGTACAGAGTGTTACACATCACTGTACAGAGTGTTACACATCACTGTCAGAGTGTTACACATCACTGTACAGAGTGTTACACATCACTGTACAGAGTGTTACACATCACTGTACAAAGTGTTACACATCACTGTACAGAGTGTTACACATCACTGTACAGAGTGTTACACATCACTGTACAAAGTGTTACACATCACTGTACAGAGTGTTACACATCACTGTACAGAGTGTTACACATCACTGTACAGAGTGTTACACATCACTGTACAAAGTGTTACACATCACTGTACAGAGTGTTACACATCACTGTACAGAGTGTTACACATCACTGTACAGAGTGTTACACATCACTGTACAGAGTGTTACACATCACTATACAGAGTGTTACACATCACTGTACAGAGTGTTACACATCACTGTACAGAGTGTTACACATCACTGTACAGAGTGTTACACATCACTGTACAGAGTGTTACACATCACTGTACAGAGTGTTACACATCACAGTACAAAGTGTTACACATCACAGTACAAAGTGTTACACATCACTGTACAGAGTGTTACACATCACAGTACAGAGTGTTACACATCACAGTACAGAGTGTTACACATCACTGTACTAATTATTACTATCATTCACCTCTGTGGTTTATCATATGTGCAAACTAGATCACACGGCACAATGTATAATTATTAGTACAATTAATGTTATCGCATTCTCTCTTTTATTTGTAACATTAAATTTATAATCCTGATGTAACATTATTATGAACATTTTAAACAACATCGAAAGAAAAGATTCAAATTCATCATTTTGAAACCCATTAAATAATGGAAGTGAAAAAATACTTCTGATCATAATCCAATTAGTACTCTTTTTTTCATGATTTTATATTAGCTAATTATGAAGAGTGCCTCTAATCATTTTAATAATTGAGCAGTTATCAAAGGTTAATGATCTTATGTTATAATTAATTACACATACAATATATGTACTGTTGCATTGAATATATTCAGAACTTTACTATCCATATCTTAAATTTATATATCATTCATAAAATCTTCTGTTGTTAATAATATAAATCAATTTAATTTAATTTAAATATTTATTTAAAACTCATGGTACGGAAAACATAAACTTTGATTAAACATTTGTATTTACTTCCCATCTTGCATGTCTCCTAAAGACTGTAATATTTCGTTATCATTTCACCATGTACCAGTGCCTGTGGAAGAGACATACTCTTCATTTTACCTACACTCTACTCGTACAGTACCTGCACTCTACTCGCACAGTACCTACACTCTACTCGCACAGTACCTGCACTCTACTCGTACAGTACCTGCACTCTACTCGCACAGTACCTACACTCTACTCGCACAGTACCTGCACTCTACTCGTACAGTACCTGCACTCTACTCGCACAGTACCTACACTCTACTCGCACAGTACCTGCACTCTACTCGCACAGTACCTACACTCTACTCGCACAGTACCTGCACTCTACTCGTACAGTACCTGCACTCTACTCGCACAGTACCTACACTCTACTCGCACAGTACCTACACTCTACTCGCACAGTACCTACACTCTACTCGCACAGTACCTACACTCTACTCGCACAGTACCTACACTCTACTCGCACAGTACCTACACTCTACTCGCACAGTACCTGCACTCTACTCGCACAGTACCTACACTCTACTCGCACAGTACCTACACTCTACTCGCACAGTACCTACACTCTACTCGCACAGTACCTACACTCTACTCGCACAGTACCTACACTCTACTCGCACAGTACCTACACTCTACTCGCACAGTACCTGCACTCTACTCGCACAGTACCTACACTCTACTCGCACAGTACCTGCACTCTACTCGCACAGTACCTACACTCTACTCGCACAGTACCTACACTCTACTCGCACAGTACCTACACTCTACTCGCACAGTACCTGCACTCTACTCGCACAGTACCTACACTCTACTCGCACAGTACCTACACTCTACTCGTACAGTACCTGCACTCTACTCGCACAGTACCTACACTCTACTCGCACAGTACCTGCACTCTACTCGCACAGTACCTACACTCTACTCGCACAGTACCTGCACTCTACTCGCACAGTACCTACACTCTACTCGCACAGTACCTACACTCTACTCGCACAGTACCTGCACTCTACTCGCACAGTACCTACACTCTACTCGCACAGTACCTACACTCTACTCGCACAGTACCTACACTCTACTCGCACAGTACCTACACTCTACTTGCATAGTACCTACACTCTACTCACACAGTACCTACACTCTACTCGCACAGTACCTACACTCTACTCGCACAGTACCTACACTCTACTCGCACAGTACCAACACTCTACTTGCACAGTACCTACACTCTACTCGCACAGTACCTACACTCTACTCGCACAGTACCTACACTCTACTCGCACAGTACCTACACTCTACTCGCACAGTACCTACACTCTACTCGCACAGTACCTACACTCTACTCGCACAGTACCTACACTCTACTCGCACAGTACCTACACTCTACTCGCACAGTACCTACACTCTACTCGCACAGTACCTACACTCTACTCGCACAGTACCTACACTCTACTCGCACAGTACCTACACTCTACTTGCACAGTACCTACAATCTACTAGCACAGTACCTACACTCTACTCGCACAGTACCTACACTCTACTCGCACAGTACCTACACTCTACTCGCACAGTACCTACACTCTACTAGCACAGTACCTAAACTCTACTCGCACAGTACCTACACTCTACTCGCACAGTACCTACACTCTACTCGCACAGTACCTACACTCTACTCGCACAGTACCTGCACTCTACTCGCACAGTACCTCATAGGATAAAGTCTCAGCCATAGAATCTGGAGACCTGATTGCCAATTAATGTCATCAGTTGGTAAATTATCTTGCCAGGTAATATACATGGGTGTGCGGACAGAGTATCGAAAGACAAAGTATCGAAAGACAGAGTATCGAAAATGAAAGTATAGAAAGACAAAAATAGAAGGACATATGTATAGCATAAAAAGAAAAATATATAAAAATGTTAAGGCTGTGCCTCCCTAGCCTGGTGCAATAAAAACAAAATGAGCCCACCTACAATTGAGCCCGAAACAAAAATTTGGCTCAGGACAATTGGGCCCCAAGAAAATTGAGGACCTAAAAAAATGTTACAACATTCATCACTTTCTTGTGCAATCTTAATTTTCAGTATTTGTACGTCTAAACGTAATCTTACTCTTTAATCTTGCTCTAAATTAAAAATAGTAGGTTGACGATATTGAGTTTTGTTGTGCATCGCTCGATCTGTACCACCCTTCAATTACGTTAGTGGTACGAAGCAGATCTTCCATGACACAGTTGAAGAAACTCCACTCACATGGTTTGAAAAGAAGATTGATCTATTTCTTCTGAAAGGCCTTCGACAAAATAAACCTTAATGAATCATTAAGTAAAATTTAAATATTATGTATGCAGTGTTCTTTTGAAGAAAGGCAAAATCCTAATAAAGCGGGCTGTAACCGATTCCACTTTAATCAGAGTTTATGGTATCAACTTAATTTGCTACTGTAATAACAAAGTAAAGCTTCTCTATAGTGTCTGCTGTAACCATTTTATTAATGTGATCAATAGTGGATCTGGGCCCAAATTTCTTGGGGATCAATTGTACTAAGCTCAATTGTATTGGGGCCCAATTGTCACCGGCCCAAATGTCTTCGGCTCAATTTTCGGCGAGTCCAATTGTCGGGACCCAATTGACTTGGGCCCAACCGTCGGTCAATGAACAAAATTCATACTTCAAGTTATGTATAACTAATGTAATGTATGTTTATTTTAAAGAAACATTTCTCCGTTTGATCAATTTTCTATTCGATCGATTCTCCATTATCATAAATTCGATCGAATTTTCGATACTCTGTCTTTCGATAATCTGAATTTCGATACTCTGTCTTTCGATACTCTGTCTTTCGATAATCTGTCTTTCTTTACTTTGTCTTTCGATACTTTGTCTTTCGATACTTTGTCTTTCGATACTTTGTCTTTCGATACTTTGTCTTTCGAAAAAGCTATACCATAGATATCATAATTATATGCTATTTTCTTTGATTGTAAGAGCCAATAAATTGTTCACCGATATCGTACATGGTTCTCATTAGTTAGCAAGTAACTTGATGCAACCTATACAATGTACAAAAATATAGTCACCAACAGGAGGATAAACAGTTCTTAATTGGGTAAATGTAAGAGGAATTAGTTTAAATTTTATTATGAACAGTACCACTATAAACAGGACTTTGCCTGACACTATTAAATCACGATAGAGCGATTATGAAATTGTAGTAAAATAACCGCCAAGGTTGTACTAAGGTGCATGCTATCATCGAATGGACCTACAGTAGAACTCCTCTATAGTGAACTCTTCTGTAGTGAATGTAGAGTTTTATGTAAGAGAATTACCCCATATAGTAAATCAATTTTCTTTAGTCAACCATAAAAGGGCCACTAGTTTTCTAAAAATTGATTCAATTCATGGCAGACTAAAGAAAATGCACTCGCTATACGGGGTAATTCTCTCATAGTCACGACTTGTACTTTCACTATAGAGGAGTTCTACTGTAATACGTATTCAGTTATTTGATACAGACAACAAACGTTCGTTCGAAAAGAAACGGGTGAATTAGAATATACTCTGCTTTAAAGACGTTCAGAAACAACATCTAACAACACAATGTCCAACAACCTTTTCATATTAGTTTTTATCAGTAACAGTTGAGAAATGACAGCGACCCACAAATCCAGCAGATTAGAGTTTAGAAATTAAACGCACTCGGGGATTCTGTCCACAAGTGGACGGAAAAGAAGAGAGACGATATTTCTGCAACCGCTGGAATTTCGATTGTTTTTCTTTATTTTTACCTAGTTCGACTTTTTCGAAACAATAGTTTTAAAGTGTCTAGAGCTTAAGTGTCTATAGTTTTAAAGTGTCTAGAGCTTTAAATTGTCTATAGCTTTGAAGCGTCTATAGCTTTAAAGTGTCTAGACCTTAAGTGTCTAGAGCTGTAAGTGTCTAGAGCTATAAAGTGTCTATAGTTTTAAAGTGTCTATAGTTTTAAAGTGTCTAGACCTTAAGTGTCTAGAGCTGTAAGTGTCTAGAGCTATAAAGTGTCTATAGTTTTAAAGTGTCTAGACCTTAAGTGTCTAGAGCTATAAGTGTCTATAGCTCTAAAGTGTCTATAGTTTTAAAGTGTCTAGAGCTTAAGTGTCTAGAGCTTTAAGTGTCTATAGCTCTAAAGTGTCTATAGTTTTAAAGTGTCTATAGCTTTAAAGTGTCTATAGCTTTGAAGTATCTATAGTTTTAAAGTGTCTATAGCTTAAGTATCTAGAGCTTTAAGTGTCTATAGCTCTAAAGTGTCTATAGTTTTAAATTGTCTATAGCTTTAAAGTGTCTATAGTTTTAAAGTGTCTAGACCTTAAGTGTCTAGAGCTATAAGTGTCTATAGCTCTAAAGTGTCTATAGTTTTAAAGTGTCTAGACCTTAAGTGTCTAGAGCTATAAGTGTCTATAGCTGTAAGTGTCTAGAGCTATAAAGTGTCTATAGTTTTAAAGTGTCTAGACCTTAAGTGTCTAGAGCTATAAGTGTCTATAGCTCTAAAGTGTCTATAGTTTTAAAGTGTCTAGAGCTTAAGTGTCTATAGCTCTAAAGTGTCTATAGTTTTAAAGTGTCTATAGCTTTAAAGTGTCTATAGCTTTAAAGTGTCTATAGCTTTAAAGTGTCTATAGTTTTAAAGTGTCTATAGCTTTAAAGTGTCTATAGCTTTAAAGTGTCTATAGCTTTGAAGTATCTATAGCTTTAAAGTGTCTATAGCTTAAGTATCTAGAGCTTTAAGTGTCTATAGCTCTAAAGTGTCTATAGTTTTAAATTGTCTATAGCTTTAAAGTGTCTATAGCTTTGAAGTATCTATAGCTTTAAAGTGTCTAGACCTTAAGTGTCTAGAGCTATAAGTGTCTATAGCTCTAAAGTGTCTATAGTTTTAAAGTGTCTAGAGCTTAAGTATCTAGAGCTTTAAGTGTCTATAGCTTTAAAGTGTCTAGAGCTTTAAGTGTCTATAGCTTTAAAGTGTCTAGAGCTTTAAGTGTCTATAGCTTTAAAGTGTCTAGAGCTTTAAGTGTCTATAGCTTTAAAGTGTCTAGAGCTTTAAGTGTCTATAGCTTTAAAGTGTCTAGAGCTTTAAGTGTCTATAGTTTTAAAGTGTCTAGAGCTTTAAGTGTCTATAGCTTTAAAGTGTCTAGAGCTTTAAGTGTCTATAGCTTTAAAGTGTCTAGAGCTTTAAGTGTCTATAGCTTTAAAGTGTCTAGAGCTTTAAGTGTCTATAGCTTTAAAGTGTCTAGAGCTTTAAGTGTCTATAGTTTTAAAGTGTCTAGAGCTTTAAGTGTCTATAGCTTTAAAGTGTCTAGAGCTTTAAGTGTCTATAGTTTTAAAGTGTCTAGAGCTTTAAGTGTCTATAGTTTTAAAGTGTCTATAACTTTGAAGTGTCTATAGCTTTCTTTAAAGTGTCTAGAGCTTTAAGTGTCTATAGTTTTAAAGTGTCTATAGCTTTAAAGTGTCTACAGCTTAAGTGTCTATAGCTTTAAAGTTTCTATAGCTTCAAAGTGTCTATAGCTTCAAAGTGTCTATAGCTTTAAAGTGTCTATAGCTTTAAAGCGTCTAGAGCTTTCTTTAAAGTGTCTAGAGCTTTCTTTAAAGCGTCTAGAGCTTTCTTTAAAGTGTCTAGAGCTTTCTTTAAAGTGTCTAGAGCTTTCTTTAAAGTGTCTAGAGCTTTCTTTAAAGTGTCTACATGTCTCTAAGTGTCTGCAGCTTTAAAGTGTCTATAGTGTCTAGAGGCGACACAAAAATCAATTTTTGTGTCGCCTGCTAATTTCATCCGACAGTGTAGATGCCTATATTTGTGTCTTCTTTCTTCGCTTTCTTTAGTCTGTGTCTATATATTCACGGAGTACGTATTTCCATACCCATGAGTTTCGTAACAAATGTTTTTTCGAAGCTATTTTCATGTATAACTGATAGTTCAAAAGTGGTTTCGAGTCTTTTCCTCTATGACGTGAGTGATCTATTGCCAAAACCGAATTAAACAGCAACTAAAACCATTAAAACAATATCAAGAATTGAACAAGGATGACTCTAAGCAGGTCAACCATTCATAAATTTGTAAACTACCTTACCAAACTTGAAGTACATAAGTATGTGAAGCGACGCGTTACACATTTACAAACCCCTGTAGGAAAAACCTACTGTTCCAGGAAAGAATCCGATTTCTATCCAAGTGTCTAACTGGCACAGTCTTACCACAATATGGGCTTTTATATAATTTTATGGAATGAACGTTATACTTATTACATGGACTACATTCAGAGACAAAAGGAAATGAATAATTGTGAAGTTATTTCAAACTATATATATTATATCAATCAAAGTTAATGTTGTACATATGAAACAGAAACTAAGATATAACAATAAATCAACGAAATCAAACAAAAATTGAAATCAAATTAAAAAAATTATTTATGGTGATTCAAATATCGACAAAGTTTGTTCGCTTTTGTTTTTGTGATTTCTCTTCTAATTTATTTACAACTAAACCATAGAAATATCTCCATTTTAATGGTATGCTTCCTTTATAATTCAACATAATAAGCAGTATTTAAAAAGTTTTAAGCTTTCATTGTCAACATTTCAAGATCACAATGACTCTGCTATTAAAAGAGAATATATTCTATTATTTCTTTGACTGTTACTCACCAGGCATGGGCTCATCGTCATCTGAATTCATACTATCCTCGCCATCAGATCGAGTCTCGATCACTGTCGGCTGAATGAGTTTTCGATCATCTTGGAGTCTTGCAAAATATTCTGCAGCATAACTCGTGAGGTCAGATGGCTGTTCTACCAGTACAGAAACAGTGAACTCTATAAGAAGCTCCTGGAGTCCGGGGGGTACGGCATAGCCCGCGGAGTCGCTGCTACCTCTCTGACCGGACATGCTGGATACGACGGACCAAACAATGATTGGGATTTAAGTGGGTCCCAGATAAGGACCCTTTGAAGTAGCTGATTGAATCAGAAGAGCACTGGGATTCAGGATACCTCTTTTATAGCATTCACAGATTTAACACCCAATAAAGAATACTGTTATTTCAAACACAATGCAATGCACTCATAATATTACATCACCCACTGACAACACCAACGTCCTACACTTCTTTTCATTGAATTTCATAGAATTACAAACACAAAAATTCTCGAATATATAATGTAGGTATTGATATTCTAACCGGGTTTAAGTTTAAATTAAAATTCAAACACTAACCTGATATTATCAATCTAATGTTTCAATATTTAATGTTGAAATAACATCTTTAGAATGAAGTTTTCCTTCTATTATTCATTTGACTATTGAAAATGATGTAAAATGAGTATCTGCAGGAGCAGCAAATGACTATCTCCGCTTTCACCGACACCACTTGGATACCTGTCGGTAGTGCTGTTCGTCAGAGTTGAAGCGACTCAGTGCGCAGGGCCCAACAATCAATACTCTCAACGACTCGACAAACGTACAAACCGTGACCCCTATATGCCTACTCCTCTCGCTCTCTATGGCGAAATAGGATGTTTTCCATGCATTTAATATGTGAATAATGCACGCTTCTGGAGCTGAAAATAGTGCATGATAATAACATGCTGTAAATAGGACAAATAATAGATTAAAATGAATATACACGGTGACAATGTGGCTGCTCTTCAACTCATTCCACTTAGTTTAGATGCAATATTTTCACTGAATCTCGCTTTAAGATTAACTCTAACGAAGATTTCCCAGGTGGCTTGTTACCGAGATTAGATTAAAGACTCAGGTACTTTATATTGTATGTATCTATTTACCATCATTTTCACCATTATGGACTTGAATAGTAGTTAATTATTTATTATGAATTGAAGACTATCAATTAATTTAATATAATAACCATATTATGTAATAATACATACCAGACATATATTGCAATTTCATAGAAAAGTAGTCATTTTTAAATTTAAGCGTGTAATATATGTATCTGTGAGAACCGTATCAATAATTCATATTTAAATGATGTCAAAATTTTAATATTTTAAGTTTGTATCAAACAAAGTATTTTTTTATGTGAGATTTACTATATAGGAAAACCTGTCACAGTTTAGTGTAGGACTTAGTGAGTGTTCCGATCAGCTGTGCAACACTCAGGCAGATGTCGAGAGAGACACCTGTTAGTGTTGATTAGCAGGTGTGCCTACAAAAGGGAACAGAGTCTAGACTCCGAACCTGATGGCAAAAATATTTGTTAAGGTATTCAATCGTGTAATACAAGCTTACCCCGCTCTTATTACGTCTCGGACTTATAACAGTCGAATAAATGAGGAACATGTCTAGCTTTTATTTCTCCTGGTATAAAAATATTCTAGGAGTAACTTAGGTAATTCGGTTGTTCGTTTTCAGTTAAGCTTTTTTCGCCGTAACTTATGCAATTGGGATAAATTTTCCTAAAAACTAGTGAAATAATTAAGAGTAAGGTAAGGTGAAACATATGCTCTAGGTCCATTTAAGATGCAAAATCACACTCGCTAAAAAAAATTAACCTGTAAAGCTTGTGTTTGTACTTTTCTTTGTATTTTGAAATGATTGAAAAGAAAGTTTTGCATCTATAGATTGTAACTTCTTTTAAGGGGCTAAGTGGGCTAAATGTAATAAATAAATTTAGTATACTTCAATTTATATCTGAATCTACCTTCAATATTAATTTTTATGCTTCTTCATGCACAATTTCCGGTTTGGTTGGTTAACATTGTTATGCTAAAATATTTATGTTAAAATAATAATATGCTTCACATTAAATTCAATCAACGAAAGGTTAAGGTTACAAGTGCATTACAAATCACCCAATACAGAATATACAGGGTGACCCACAAAAAAGTGTACCTAAGTTTGAATAATCATATTATAATTCTGCTTATTCCTTCCTTAGTCAGTACGTCCGTTACGCTTTCAGTATTAGATATAAACAAATTCGGTATGCATGATACCACAAACTAAACATCTTATTGATGTCTTTTATATTTTGAACCTTTTATTTTCATTGTGTGTTTCAATTTGATTATATTTAGTAAAACGTGAGGCAATTGAAAATGGGAGAAATGAAATGGGGGAAGTGGATGTGGGGGAAGGGAAGGTGGAAGAAGAGAATGTGGGGGATAGTAATTTTAGGGAAATGAAGATGGGGGAAGTAAAGATGGGGGAAGTAAAGATGGAAGTAGTATAGGTGGGGAATGTGAAGGTGGGAGAGGTGTAGGTGGGGGAAGTGTAGATGGGGGAAGCAAAAATGGGGGAAGTGAATTTGTGGCAAGTGGAGATGGTGGAAGTGTATATGGTGAAGAGTAGAAGGTGGAAATGTTGATGGTGGAAGTGTAACTGAAGGAAATGTAGGTGGTGGAAGTGTAAGTGGTGAAAGTGTACTTGGAGGAAGTGAAGGCAGGGAAAATGTAGGTGTAGGGAGTGAAGGTGGGGGAAATATAGGTGGAGGAAAAGTAGGTGGAGGAAATGAAGATGGGGGAAATGTAGGAGGAGGAAGTGACGGTGAGGTAGATATAGGTGGGGGAAATGTAGGTAGAGGAAGTGAAGGTGGGTGAAATGTATGTGAGGGAAGTGAAGGTGGGGGAAATATAGGTGGGGGAAATGTAGGTGAAGGAAGTGAGTGAAATGTAGGTGTGGAGGAATTGAAGGTGGGTGAATTGTATGCGAGGGAAGTGAAGGTGGGAGAAGTCAAGGGGTGTGGGGGGAGGAACTGTGGAGCTAAAATCCAACTTGATTTAGAAAAAATGTTGTATAGTGATAAACCGATAATGTCCGTCAGTCGGGTCTATCACAAAATACGTTAAACAGACACTCTATCAATAGTACCTCAGAAAGTTGGTGTAAACCAAATTAATGTCTCTAATAAATTATTTATAAGGGATAATCTATAAACTATAATAAAATAAGCCGTATCAGTCGGTCTGTCCATCAAAAAACGGGTTAAACATACATTAGATCAATATCACCCCAAAAAGCTGGTGCTAATCGAGTACGTGATGTGACAAGATAATTAAATACAAAGGATATTATTTTCAGAAGCATGTTACTAAAAACATTTACTGCGTTTCATATGTTTTCTGTCTAATTAGGAGTTTTTTTTTATAATCAGTTATATCAGAACATTCTTGTTGATTCTCATCCCGTGGAATTTTCACGGGTCTTGCTAGGTAATATAAATATCGCACACGTACAATCTTATGGTGGTAGAATGGATACATGAAAAATATCTAATTTTTAAATTCACTTTAACTCATTCTGTAACTACTTATATATACGATATTTATATTTATTCTAAGTTGGGTACACTTTTTTGTGGGTAACCCTGTATAGCATGGCATTTGTCCGCGTGGCAGTTTGTAGCAGTTGTCCTAGAACCCAGCGGTTGTATTTCACCCGAGCTTCAGAGGCCCACTTTATCAAAAATTTTGTAAAACAAAATAGAGCAAACTTTGTTGCAATATTTCCACTGATAATTATGCGATACATAAATACGTCATATACAATGAAAGTCAAAAAGGTTCAACAACTTAAGTCATTTATTACGCATCAATATTTAAAAGCGGACCGGGCATCTGAAGCCCGCTGGTCGTTTCAGGGTTAAATACATTTGCTGAATGGAATTAGTTTCCGAAAAGGCCGATGAGTACGAGGAAGTTTTTAGGAGAAGAATTATGCGTCTGTGAACGCACAATTTGATGCATCTTAGTGTCACCTCCTCCTCTCATTTATCCAGATTCTGCTTATCTTCACTCTTCAATACATCTTTGGACAGTCTCCCGTTTTTACCCACAACCAATTAGAACCAATTCATTCTAAATACCTTTTCCAATATATCCCTAACCTTCTCATTAATTTATGTCGGAGAAGAAATAACAATTGAAAAGTGTTAAGGAATACGGCACTATTCAGGATCATTTTATCTTATCGTTATATACAGTATGGGCCACAAAAATGTTTCCGCTTTTTCAAATACTTGTAAATCTTTAGTCAATTGACGAAAAAACGGTATCTTGGTCTCTTTTTCTCCGCCTCTTATTGTACTATTAACTGGTGAAAACATTTTTGAACTGATGGACATAGTTTAAGAACAGGTAAGCAAAGAGTGAGGGTGATAATTTTTGTCATTGCGCGAAGGTTATTCTTAGAGCTAACTCTGTAATTTTACTTACTAAAAGGCAGTGAATAAAAGGAAAAAAATTATAATGGTAGACATTTTAATACAGGGTACTTACACTTCTTCCTTGGAAACTATTTTGAAATAGAACAACTTCAGTGACATTTTCATTTCATTGAAGTTTTCACTCTGAATATTCGTTCTTAGCTTGTTCATTGTATCGTCAAGGGCCGCTTCACACTTGCATTTTCAACAGTACGGAAAAAAGCTCTTCTTAAAATGTATTTACACTTGCGTTTTTTTTATTGCTGAAGTAAAAATTTGATGTGATTTTTACTTCATCGATCCTTATATGAACTTCTATGATTGAACCATCTTAAATCTTCAAAGATTTTCTGATGGTATTTCTTATATGAACTTCTATGATTGAACCATCTTAAATCTTCAAAGATTTTCTGATGGTATTTCTTATATGAACTTCTATGATTGAACTATCTTAAATCTTCGAAGATTTTCAGATGGTTTAAGATGGTTCAATCATAGAAGTTCACATAAGAAATACCATCAGAAAATTTTCGAAGATTTAAGATGGATAAGGAATATCTTCAGAAAATCTTCGAAGATTTGAGATGATTCAGTCATTAGAAGTTCATAAAAGAAATACCATCAGAAAATTTTCGGAGATTTAGGATGGTTCAGTCATAGAAGTTTATATAAGTAATATAATCAGAAAATCTTCGAAGATTTAAGATGGATCAGTCATAGAAGATTATATCAAGAATATTATCATAAAATCTTCGCAGATTTAAGATGTTACAGCCATTCAAATTCATAGTAGGATTATTATCAGAAAATCTTCGTAGATTTAAGATGGTTCATTCATAGAAGTTCATATAAGGAACATAATCAGAAAATATTCGGAGATTTTGGTTGATATAATCTACTATACATCATGGTTGGGAAATATTACGGTGATTATAGATGTTTTAGGATGTTTTGCCAATGGATGATATTTATCGAATATTATAATTATCGATAATTACGTAAGATCCAGCCCCCCATAATGTCTGTCCACCACTATAATCTTCTATGACCCCACCATAATATTCTATGATAAGTAATATTAATTAATATACATTCCAAATCGAATGCTGACAGGTCCTTGTGGATTGGGGGCGAGGGCTCTGATATTCGAATCTTTGAAACTAGCTGGTTGGTCAGATGACCTCCTGGTGACATAGTCTATGACTAAGTCGCTTGGATTAAAGAAGGGTGATGGACGAGCCTAAGCGTAAATGAGGGCAACAACAAATAATATGCACCCACCTTGCCGACACAGAGATTTTAGTTGAACCAGTAACTGGTGTTTGATCCGTAGAAAGTGATTGTTTCGTTCATCCATTCTTTATTCACTGAGGCAACTAAAAAGCAAATTCCCCCAAGTGGTCATTGCATGTGGTTCACTTGATGGCAGGGTTTATGTCTTGTTGAAGGCACCCAACCCAACTTCGAGAAATGTAAGAATATTCGTTAATGACTACTGTAAATTTGATGAACTCTGCGAGAAGGAATTCAAAGTAAATCCATCGGATTATAAGCCGAGTCAGTTGAATTATTGACTGATGTATACAACTATTCTGGTTTTTGTCTATGCCCTAATGTATAATAATTTTGCTCTAATGTGTAATTCTGCTCTAGTCTGGATCTGTACTCCAGTATGTAATTCGTCTTCTGTTCTATTGTGTACTTCGTCTTCAACTCCACTATGTACTTCATCTTCTACTCCAGTAAGTGTTTCTGCTCCGGTGTATACTTTTGCTCCATTATGTGCTTCCTCTCTGAGGTATACTTCTGCTACGATGTGTGCCTCTGCTCTAATTTGTACTTCTGCTAATATGTATACTTCTGATTTAAGCTACACTTATGCCATATATGCTTGCAATCTCGTATATTTAATAATATATGCTGAATTGCTCCATACGAGCTGTACCATGGGGCAGATCTTGGTATACTATGGTATATCTAGGTTTCCTGCTCCTATTCTGGGGTCCCTCGCTTTTATGTCTGCTACTATGAAGTCTCTTGTGTCTGCTGTCTTCTGTTCTCAAGCCCGTGTCTCTGCTCTTAAGTCTTGTGTCTGTGCTTACTCTAACCACGCCCTGATGTCCCTGTTGCTCCTCCTCCTTAATCGCACTCATGACCGATAATATATTCTTTGATGTTGACCCTAGGGATGATTTTATAAATAGTTACTT
Organism: Caprella mutica; assembly: GCA_947561585.1. Classification (NCBI taxonomy): domain Eukaryota; kingdom Metazoa; phylum Arthropoda; class Malacostraca; order Amphipoda; family Caprellidae; genus Caprella; species Caprella mutica. The sequence continues at coordinate 3,595 of CANNZV010005218.1, read as the reverse complement.
CTCATCAATGCAAGCCCCTAAACAATCTTTTTACTATTCAATTGATAATTTTAATGAATCTTTCTGTAAGCATATTAATAACTTATGTCTATGTAATTATAATATTCGCAGTTTCAAGTCTAACAATGATATGTTTCTTGCTCTCTTGCTTTCTTTAAAAGTTAAATTTCAAGTAATTATCCTTACTGAAACTCGTTTCCAGAATGATATGGGGGTGGAGATTGATGGGTTTCATGGACACCATGTGGGGAGGGAATTGGGAGGGGGAGGTGGGGTTTCCTTGTACTGTTGTGATCAGTTGAACTCAAGAAAAGTTAGGCATTTGTCAGTAGTTAATGATTATATAGAATCATGCGTGGTTGAAATTCGATCTCATGAACGTATTTTACTTATAGTTGCCATTTATCGTCCACCCAATGGTAGTTTTGTTGCATTCTGTGACGGCTTACTGAATATATTGAACGACCCGTTATTAGTAAATAAAGATATTTTTGTAGCTGGTGACCTAAATGTAGATTTGTTGAAATATGAGATTTCTGACGCTAATTGTACTAGTTTTGTTCATCATTTGTTCTCATTGGGTTTTGTGCCGTTTATCACTAAACCTACTAGGTTTCCGGGTGGTGGACAAAATGGTAGTCCTGCTATTCTCGATCATATTTGGTTCAACAGATGCAACGTGGCTGAATCTGGTATCTTACTATTTGGCCAGACTGATCATTTACCAGTTTTTGTTGTTTTGAAGGATTTTGTATGTAATAATGAATTAGTGAAGGTTGTATTCCGTGATCATAGCTCTGGTAGATTTGAGGATTTTGTAGAGAAATGTAATGAGTTGACATGGAATAGCTTTTCTGGTGATATCAATACTGATACCTTACAGTTTATTGAAGTTGTTAATGATTTATATTGTAGGACATTTCCTTTGAGAGTAAAATATATTGGTCGGAAGAGATTGAGTAAGCCATGGCTGACATCTAAAATTTTAGATTTGGTTAAAACTAAAGCATTGTATTACAAGAATCTTAAACTTAATCTAATTAATGAATCAACATATAAAAAATTTAAGAATAATTTAGTGAATATTGTAAAGAGAGCTAAACGAAAATATTATTTTGATACTTTCAATGCATGTATGTCGAATGTAAAAGCTACATGGAAACTCATAAATAATTTGTTAATCAACAGAAAGCCAACTTACTCTAACTTTTCCCTTAATGTTAACGATAATATAGTAAGCGATGATGGTGACATTGCTGAGCATTTTAATGGTTATTTTTGTGGAATAGCACTGGAATTGGAGCAAAGTATTCCACAGCCTACACTGGATCCTTGTGCCTATTTGGATGTTAACTGCCCAAATTCAATTTATATGTCTCCAGTATCTATAGTAGAAATAATTAAGATTATAAATGAACTAAAAAACTCGTCTTATGGTCTTCAGAATATTCCAACTAAAGTCTTTAAACTTGTCTCTAATAATTTAGCTCCTCCTCTATCATCACTCATCAATAGTTCTATTCAGCAAGGTATATTTCCTGATTGTCTTAAACATGCCACAGTGATACCTGTTTATAAGTCAGGCTCTGAGTCTGAAACTGGCAACTACAGACCCATTTCAATACTTCCTTTAATAAGTAAAATATTTGAAAGATGTGTTGCATCCAGGTTATCAAGTTATTTAAATAAAAATAAAATTATTAGTTCCTCTCAATTTGGTTTCCTGAAGGGTAAGAGCACATCTGATGGCATATTGAACTTTGTCGAACATGTATATCATAATTTGAACAATAGACAGCACACTTTAGGTGTAGCTGTCGACCTTAGTAAAGCGTTTGATAGCGTATGCCATGATATTCTAATCCGTAAAATGTATAGGTATGGCATTCGTGGCATTGCATCCTCGTGGTTCTGTAGTTACCTTAGTGGGAGGACTCAGAGTGTTAGGGTAGGTAATGTAATTTCTAGTAGACGCCCTGTAACTCGTGGGGTCCCTCAGGGAAGTGTACTTGGGCCCTATCTGTTTCTTCTGTATATCAATGACATTGTAAATATAACAGATGGTGCCCATTTCACTCTCTTTGCAGACGATACCACTATTACTACAAGTGATTTTAATGTAGATGATTTAATTCATAAAACCAATGTAAATCTAAAATTACTCCACGACTGGACAGTTAATAATAGACTTTCCTTAAATGCCAATAAAACTTCTGCAATGTTCATTTCTAACCGAACCAGTACGCAAAATCTACCTTCTCATTTAGTCATCAATCATATACCCATTCAATATAATGATACTATTAAATTCCTTGGAGTAACTTTGGATCATAATTTAAATTTTTCACATCACATAAGTGCTATATGTTCAAAAATCTCCAAAACTGCCGGCATTTTCTATAGAATTAGTAACCATGTACCTGTAAAAATCATGTTAAAAATGTATTACTCTATTGTGTATCCATACCTACTATATGGTGTTGTTGCCTGGGGAGGTACTGCTGATGTACATCTATATCCGCTTAGCATAATTCAAAAACGCATTATAAGAACAATAACATCTTCTGGATATTTAGCGCCTACACTGCCACTATTTGCAAAAACGAAAGTTCTTCGCATTAATGAAATCTATAAATTCATGATAGGTATATACATGTACAGGCAGTCCTCTTCCGGCAATGTCAGTTTTCCTACTCACTCTTATAATACCAGAAATCATTCTGAAGCTGTCCCTTCTTATCAAAGATTAAGTCAATGTCAAAGGTCAGTATTTTATGCTGGTCCCAAAGTATGGAACACTATTCCAATTAATATTAGAAATAGTGAATCGATTTTAATATTCAAGAATAAATATAAACAGTTTTTGCTGGAATCTTATGAAATATAACCCTTGTCCCGTAATGTTTTTTTTTTATGTTTGGCAATTTTATTTTAGCCCTATATACTACTTTCGTTATCTATGTATTTTTATTTTTTAATCTGTATTAGTCACATTTATTGCTCTTAGACTCTGTTTGCCCAAAAAGTTCCAATGGAACTTCTATGGGCTTGAATTAATCTACTTTTGTTTTCTTTTTAAATTTGTAATGTATGTCTTTTAATTCAATAAAGTATTATTATTATTATTATTGTGATCAACCTTCAGGCGTCTTTTGATGGCAACACAGCATTTTGGCCTGATAGTACACAGACAGAAAAAAAGTAAAACCCAAATGGTCATATCCAGAATACAGTAACATATAGGGTATGGTAATCAGATGTTCGAATCTAGTTTGACGTGACCACCGGGTGACTGGAAATGGCGACTCAGACCACACTTTGAAACATGGGAAAACCTACTTAAACTTAGTTACTTCTAAATTTAATTTTTTTCTTATCAATTACTAACTTGGCATTGGTTAAATTGTATTTCCATTATTTTTTTCCTTAATTGTTATTCATAGGAACTACAATTTAGCAGTTAACTAGCACTAGTTTAGGCTCCTAGGTAGCATACACAAGTAGGAGAAGGCTCGGAGGATGGTGAAGTAGAAGCAGGTATAATGTATACTATAGGATCACTCAAATTTTAA
>CANNZV010005217.1:0-29838 GCA_947561585.1 Caprella mutica | reverse complement strand
ATACCAGTGCACTTCACACTATATCAGTGCACTTCACACTATACCATTCACTTCACACTATACCAGTGTACTTCACACTATATCAGTGCACTTCACACTATACCATGCACTTCACACTATACCAGTGCACTTCACACTATACCAGTGCACTTCACACTATACCAGTGCACTTCACACTATATCAGTGCACTTCACACTATACCAGTGCACTTCACACTATACCAGTGTACTTCACACTATATCAGTGCACTTCACACTATACCAGTGCTCTTCACACTATACCAGTGCACTTCACACTATATCAGTGCACTTCACACTATACCATTCACTTCACACTATACCATTCACTTCACACTATACCATTCACTTCACACTATACCAGTGCACTTCACACTATACCAGTGTACTTCACACTATATCAGTGCACTTCACACTATACCAGTGTACTTCACACTATACCATGCTCTTCACACTATATCAGTGCACTTCACACTATACCAGTGCACTTCATACTATACCAGTGCACTTCACACTATACCATGCACTTCACACTATACCATTCACTTCACACTATACAAGTGCACTTCACACTATACCAGTGCACTTCATACTATACCAGTGCACTTCACACTATACCATGCACTTCACACAATACCATGCACTTCACATTATACCATGCACTTCACACAATACCATGCACTTCACACTATACCATGCACTTCACACAATACCATGTACTTCACACTATACCATGCACTTCACACTATACCATGCACTTCACACAATACCATGCACTTCACACAATACCAGTGCACTTCACACTATACCATGCACTTCACACTATACCAGTGCACTTCACACTATACCAATGCACTTCATACTATACCATGCACTTCACACTATACCATGCACTTCACACTATACCAGTCAGTGCACTTCATACTATACCATGCACTTCACACTATACCAGTGCACTTCACACTATACCTGTGCACTTCACACTATACCAGTGCACTTCACACTATACCAATGCACTTCACACTATACCAGTGCACTTCATACTATACCAGTGCACTTCACACTATACCATGCACTTCACACTATACCAGTGCACTTCACACTATAACATGCACTTCACACTATACCATGCACTTCACACTATACCAGTGCACTTCACACTATACCAGTGCACTTCACACTGTACCAGTGCGTCACACTACACCAGTACGTCACAGTGTGCCTCAGTGCGTCACAGTGCACCTCAGTGCGTCATAGTGCACCTCAGTGCGTCACAGTGCCCCTAAGTACGTCACGGTATGCCTCAGTGCGTCACAGTGTGCCTCAGTGTGTCACAGTGTGCCTGAGTTTGCGTCACACCAAATAATGTGTGGGCAGACTCTAACAAGTTTTCTCTCTATGGCGCATGCGCAAAGACAACCAATGGGAGAGAAGCTGAGGGAATGGAGATATGACGTCATTAGACAGTCTGGTGTGAGTGAGAGAAGAGCAACATGAAGAGGTACATGGAACTTGAGAGGAACATGAAGAGGTACATGGAACTTGAGAGGAACATGAAGAGGTACAGGGAACTTGATAGGAACATGAAGAGGTACATGAAACTTGATAGGAACATGAAGAGGTACATGAAACTTGATAGGAACATGAAGAGGTACATGAAACTTGATAGGAACATGAAGAGGTACATGAAACTTGATAGGAACATGAAGAGGTACATGAAACTTGATAGGAACATGAAGAGGTACATGAAACTTGATAGGAACATGAAGAGGTACATGAAACTTGATAGGAACATGAAGAGGTACATGAAACTTGATAGGAACATGAAGAGGTACATGAAACTTGATAGGAACATGAAGAGGTACAAGAAACTTGATAGGAACATGAAGAGGTACATGAAACTTGATAGGAACATGAAGAGGGACATGAAACTTGAGAGGTACATGAAACTTGAGAGGAACATGAAGAGGTACATGAAACTTGAGAGGAACATGAAGAGGTACATGAAACTTGAAAGGAACATGAAGAGGTACATGAAACTTGAGAGGAACATGAAGAGGTACATGGAACTTGAGAGGTACATGAAACTTGAGAGGAACATGAAACTTGAGAGGAACATGAAGAGGTACATGGAACTTGAGAGGAACATGAAACTTGAGAGGAACATGAAACTTAAATTGAAACATTTTAATTAACTAAAACATTTTTACCACATACAACATGTTAACCACATACAACATGTTAACCACATACAACATGTTAACCACATACAACATGTTTACCACATACAACATGTTAACCACATACAACATGTTTACCACATACAACATGTTAACCACATACAACATGTTTACCACATACAACATGTTAACCACATACAACATGTTAACCACATACAACATGTTTACCACATACAACATGTTAACCACATACAACATGTTTACCACATACAACATGTTAACCACATACAACATGTTTACCACATACAACATGTTAACCACATACAACATGTTTACCACATACAACATGTTAACCACATACAACATGTTAACCACATACAACATGTTTACCACATACAACTTGTTTACCACATACAACTTGTTTACCACATACAACATGTTTACCACATACAACTTGTTTACCACATACAACATGTTTATCACATACAACATGTTTACCACATACAACATGTTTATCACATACAACATGTTTACCACATACAACATGTTTATCACATACAACATGTTTACCACATACAACATGTTTACCACATACAACATGTTTATCACATACAACATGTTTATCACATACAACATGTTTATCACATACAACATGTTTACCACATACAACATGTTTACCACATACAACTTGTTTACCACATACAACATGTTAACCACATACAACATGTTTACCACATACAACATGTTTACCACATACAACATGTTAACCACATACAACATGTTTACCACATACAACATGTTTACCACATACAACATGTTTGCCACATACAACATTTTTACCACATACAACATGTTTACCACATACAACATGTTTACCACATACAACATGTTTACCACATACAACATGTTTACCACATACAACATGTTTACCACATACACGTTCTATAAGATCATTTCTCATATTTTGCACCTGATGTTTTCTAATTGGTTATTTACCATCAAAGCTTTAGTTCTCTAATTACCAACTCGGTCTCATTATTCGAATAGGAGTTCAAGTGACTCGAAAACGTGTGAGTGTGAATGTTGTAAGGGGGGGGGGGGAGGTTTGACCCCCTTCTCTCCTACCCCCAAATATTGTGGAGTACTAATATGTATAATCCTATTAAAGGTCACTATAGCAACAAAACAATGAGAGATGTGACTGTGAATGTGACTGTGACTGTGACTGTGAATGTGATAGGGAATGTGACTGTGAACTTGACTGTGACTGTGACTGTGAATGTGATAGGGAATGTGACTGTGAATGTGACTGTGACTGTGACTGTGAATGTGACTGTGAATGTGACTGTGACTGTGACTGTGAATGTGACTGTGAATGTGACTGTGACTGTGAATGTGAATGTGAATGTGACTGTGACTGTGAATGTGAATGTGAATGTGAATGTGACTGTGACTGTGAATGTGACTGTGAATGTGAATGTGACTGTGAATGTGACTGTGACTGTGAATGGGACTGTGAATGTGACTGTGAATGTGACTGTGACTGTGAATGTGACTGTGACTGTGACTGTGAATGTGACTGTGACTGTGAATGTGATAGGGAATGTGACTGTGACTGTGAATGTGACTGTGACTGTGAATGTGAATGTGACTGTGACTGTGAATGTGAATGTGAATGTGACTGTGAATGTGACTGTGACTGTGAATGTGAATGTGACTGTGACTGTGAATGTGAATGTGACTGTGACTGTGAATGTGACTGTGAATGTGAATGTGACTGTGACTGTGAATGTGACTGTGACTGTGACTGTGAATGGGACTGTGAATGGGACTGTGAATGTGACTGTGACTGTGAATGTGACTGTGACTGTGAATGTGACTGTGAATGTGAATGTGACTGTGAATGTGACTGTGACTGTGACTGTGACTGTGAATGTGACTGTGACTGTGAATGTGACTGTGACTGTGAATGTGACTGTGAATGTGAATGTGAATGTGACTGCGACTGTGAATGTGACTCTGAATGTGAATGTGACTGTGAATGTGACTGTGAATGTGACTGTGAATGTGACTGTGAATATGACTGTGAATGTGACTGTGAATGTGACTGTGACTCTGAATGTGACTGTGACTGTGACAGTGAATGTGACTGTGAATGTGACTGTGAATGTGACTGTGAATGTGACTGTGAATGTGACTGTGAATGTGACTGTGACTGTGACTGTGAATGTGACTGTGAATGTGACTGTGAATGTGACTGTGAATGTGACTGTGACTGTGAATGTGACTGTGAGTGTGACTGTGACTGTGAATGTGAATGTGAATGTGACTGTGAATGTGACTGTGAATGTGACTGTGACTGTTACTGTGACTGTGACTGTGACTGTGAATGTGACTGTGACTGTGACTGTGAATGTGACTGTGAATGTGACAGTGAATGTGAATGTGAATGTGACTGTGAATGTGACTGTGACTGTGAATGTGACTGTGACTGTGACTGTGAATGTGACTGTGACTGTGAATGTGACTGTGACTGTGACTGTGAATGTGACCGTGACTGTGAATGTGACTGTGACTGTGAATGTGAATGTGACTGTGACTGTGACTGTGAATATGAATGTGACTGTGAATGCGACTGTGAATGTGACTGTGAATGTGAATGTGACTGTGAATGTGACTGTGAATGTGACTGTGACTGTGAATGTGACTGTGAATGTGAATGTGACTGTGACTGTGACTGTGAATGTGACTGATTGTGACTGTGAATGTGACTGTGAATGTGACTGTGAATGTGACTGTGAATGTGACTGTGTATGTGACTGTGAATGTGACTGTGAATGTGAATGTGTATGTGATTGTGTATGTGACTGTGAATGTAACTGTGAATGTGACTGTGACTGTGAATGTGACTGTGAATGTGACTGTGTATGTGACTGTGTATGTGACTGTGAATGTGACTGTAACTGTGAATGTGAATGTGACTGTGAATGTGACTGTGAATGTGACTGTGAATGTGACTGTGTATGTGACTGTGTATGTGACTGTGTATGTGACTGTGTATGTGATTGTGTATGTGACTGTGTATGTGACTGTGTATGTGACTGTGAATGTGACTGTGAAGGTGATGAAGAATGTTATAGAGAATATGATAGGGAATGGGACACTGTAGATAGAGGCCTGTATAAACTGTAGATTCAATACTGTAGATAGAGGCAAGGAAAAACTGTAGTTACAGGTAAGCAAATACTGTAGATACAGGCAAGTAAATACTGTAGTTACAGGCAAGCAAGTACTGTAGTTACAGGCAAGCAAATACTGTAGTTACAGGCAAGCAAATACTGTAGTTGCAGGCAAGCAAATACTGTAGTTACAGGCAAGCAAATACTGTAGTTACAGGCAAGCAAGTACTGTAGTTACAGGCAAGCAAATACTGTAGTTACAGGCAAGCAAATACTGCAGTTACAGGCAAGCAAGTACTGTAGTTACAGGCAAGCAAATACTGTAGTTAGAGGCAAGCAAATACTTCAGTTACAGGCAAGCAAGTACTGTAGTTAGAGGCAAGCAAATACTTCAGTTACAGGCAAGCAAGTACTGTAGTTACAGGCAAGCAAATACTGTAGTTACAGGCAAGCAAACACTGTAGTTGCAGGCAAGCAAATACTGTAGTTGCAGGCAAGCAAATACTGTAGTTACAGGCAAGCAAATACTGTAGTTACAGGCAAGCAAATACTGCAGTTACAGGCAAGCAAGTACTGCAGTTACAGGTAAGCAAGTACTGTAGTTACAGGCAAGCAAATACTGTAGTTACAGGCAAGCAAATACTGTAGTTACAGGCAAGCAAATACTGTAGTTACAGGCAAGCAAATACTGTAGTTACAGGTAAGCAAGTACTGTAGTTACAGGCAAGCAAATACTGTAGTTACAGGCAAGCAAATACTGTAGTTACAGGCAAGCAAATACTGTATTTACAGGCAAGCAAATACTGTAGTTACAGGTAAGCAAGTACTGTAGTTACAGGCAAGCAAATACTGTAGTTACAGGCAAGCAAATACTGCAGTTACAGGCAAGCAAGTACTGTAGTTACAGGCAAGCAAATACTGTAGTTACAGGCAAGCAAGTACTGTAGTTACAGGCAAGCAAATACTGTAGTTACAGGCAAGCAAATACTGTAGTTACAGGTAAGCAAATACTGTAGTTACAGGCAAGCAAATACTGTAGTTACAGGCAAGCAAATACTTTAGTTACAGGCAAGCAAATACTGTAGTTACAGGCAAGCAAATACTGTAGTTACAGGTAAGCAAGTACTGTAGTTACAGGCAAGCAAATACTGTAGTTACAGGCAAGCAAGTACTGTAGTTACAGGCAAGCAAATACTGTAGTTACAGGTAAGCAAGTACTGTAGTTACAGGCAAGCAAATACTGTAGTTACAGGCAAGCAAATACTGTAGTTACAGGCAAGCAAGTACTGTAGTTACAGGCAAGCAAATACTGTAGTTACAGGCAAGCAAGTACTGTAGTTACAGGCAAGCAAATACTGTAGTTACAGGCAAGCAAATACTGCAGTTACAGGCAAGCAAGTACTGTAGTTACAGGCAAGCAAATACTGTAGTTAGAGGCAAGCAAATACTTCAGTTACAGGCAAGCAAGTACTGTAGTTAGAGGCAAGCAAATACTTCAGTTACAGGCAAGCAAGTACTGTAGTTACAGGCAAGCAAATACTGTAGTTACAGGCAAGCAAACACTGTAGTTGCAGGCAAGCAAATACTGTAGTTGCAGGCAAGCAAATACTGTAGTTACAGGCAAGCAAACACTGTAGTTGCAGGCAAGCAAATACTGTAGTTGCAGGCAAGCAAATACTGTAGTTACAGGTAAGCAAATACTGTAGTTGCAGGCAAGCAAATACTGTAGTTGCAGGCAAGCAAATACTGTAGTTACAGGTGTTTGCCTGCATTTAAAGGGGGGGTGCGTCTAATTTTCATATCAAATATTTGTTCATAATATCATAAATAAACAATGATTAGTTACGGATATGAAATGTTTCATCCCAAATCACTGTATTTTCAGAGAAAATAGGGTTTTTATTAGTTAACATAAGCTTATGCGATCATATCATAGATGGCGCTGTTTACATTATTTCCAGAACGTTCCAGAACAATCTTCATGAACGTTTATAGAATGTCTGATTATCTTCCCAAATAAGCTATAAATAAATAAATTTGTGATTTATATACAATATACTAACAAATAAAGTATTTTCAGAGTTATAATTAATAATATCACTCGCAGATATACTAAAGTTTTTTGCACAACGTTTGTGAAATCACAGCAAGATGGCATCAATGACTCGAGCAAAGCTTATTCTATTTGTCACTAGATGGCGATTTTTCAAAATAAATCAAATTTTCTTTTCTTTAATAAGTATTATTTAGATGAACAGAGTATGCAATCATACATAATTAAATATGCTGATTCCATTAAAACACATATTAACAAATGTTTGATATTACCCGCACCCTCCCTTTGAGCCAATTACATACACTTAATCATTGCATTGAGTTTTCTTTCCATTTCAATTATGTCTTTAATTGAATTTCCATTCCACTCGTTCTCTTTCTCTCTCCACTGTGTAGACATCGATTGCTTTGAAAAATAGAACAATAAACCATGTACCGAGGAATTATTCCGCCACTATTCCGAGTACAGAGACAACCATTGAAATATTAGTGATGGTAACTCGTAACTAAACTGAGGCAATAGGCTTTTTAAATCATAGATCCTGTAAATATTATAGACGGAGATAATTCAACAGTGTTGAATCGTTCTACACCAGCGGTTTATATAGCATTTAATACCATGATAATACCTCCGTCTAGGATATTTTTAAGATCTATGAATTTAAAAGCAAATTGTCAATCGCTTTATTGTTGGTCAGTATTTCTTTTGTACAGTGAAACTACTGAGTTATGAAGTTCTGAGTCATGAAGGACCTGAATTATGAAATGCACCTGAGTTATGAAGTAGTTTCTATGTTTAAATTATAGAAAATGATATGTTTCAAGAATTGTGTCATAGTTATCCCTCAATGACCATAGTTTTCTATTATTTTTATCATAGAAAACTATCTAGTGCACCCGGGATAAAAAATGGTTACGAAGGAACCGATGCTTCATATTTAAAAAGAGTTGAACGCATTTTACCCGTCTTTGCAAATATCTAGAAATGCAGTTAAATAATGAAAGTATAATTTATCTTCTTAGGCTTTTATAAATCAAAGAAATACATTTCCAGTAATTATATAATTTACAGGTAAGGAAGAATAACAACATGAATGAACCAAACAATAGAATCACTTATCAACATAACTCCCATTGTTTGAACTCCATTCACAGTCTTTCTTCACAGAAGATGTTAATCTCTTTGATGACGGAGATGAAAGGAAGGAAGTAGTCGCCATTGATGCGAGAGATGAAGCGATGAATGAAATCATCTAATGTTGACGAAATAATGACTAGTCATTCAGCCAAGGCGACTATAGATTTAAAAATGAAATGTAGGCTTGGTTTGTTAGTTTTACACCCTACTGGTAGTTGGGAAGGTTCACTTAACGTGTCAACTACGAAGCCCATCCATAACATAAATCACCGCCTCCTTGTTATGGGCGAACCCGTTGTGGAGTAACAGCTCCAGTAAGTTCTAAAATTTGGTCCATCCATCCGGACCATCAAGGGCAGTTTGATGGTCCCATCCATTTCATTTAAGACATTGCATAATGTTTATCTGGACATAGGACCAATGCCAGCTTTGTCAAGAATGGAGGCACTAGTTTCATTTGTCTGCCTTATGACCGGCCTACGTATTTCTCGCATATCACGAAGGGAAAATGCTTCTTCTCGCACACTTTTCCGTTGTTTGGTGTTTAGTTTTCCACACATGAAACTAAGCTTCACTTATTCCTCATTAAGTCATTGACTAAATCTATGGGATTCCTCCTTTCTTGCAAGATCTGATACAATCCTTCGTCTGTCGCTTTTAGTCAATCTTCCACTATTTTGCATTTTACCATAGCTGCAAAAAAGTGATTGACAGTTTAAATACTTACAGAAAACATAAACGTAAATAACTTTCTATATTTCGCATGGATTAAAAAAACATTTCAGCAGAGTACTTACCTAGAAACAGTTTTCCAGTGACCCAATGATTATTAGTTTAATAATCATCAAATAGTGATCTGCAATAGCACGATTGACTCAATTTGTACGGTACTAGGTAAAAGAATTAAGTCTACGTTCAAACGGTATGATGATTATAGATATCATGGTATATGCTAATTGTGATTATTGAATAATTGATTATCTTCTTCAATTTCTCATTTTATTTACAACTATTAGTGGAAGTTTTAACTCTTCACTGTGCACTTTATTTACAAGTATTGGTGGTTGTTTTAACTCTTTACTGTGCACTTTATTTACAACTATTGGTGGTTGTTTTAACTCTTCACTGTGCACTTTATTTACAACTATAGGTGGTGGTTTTAACTCTTCACTGTGCACTTTATTTACAACTATTGGTTGTTGTTTTAACTCTTCACTGTGCACTTTATTTACAACTATTGGTGGTGGTTTTAACTCTTCACTGTGCACTTTATTTACAACTATTGGTGATTGTTTTAACACTTCACTGTGCACTTTATTTACAACTATTGGTGGTTGTTTTAACTTTTCACTGTGCACTTTATTTACAACTATTGGTGGTTGTTTTAACTCTTCACTGTACACTTTATTTACAACTATTGGTTGTTGTTTTAACTCTTCACTGTGCACTTTATTTACAACTATTGGTGGTGGTTTTAACTCTTCACTGTGCACTTTATTTACAACTATTGGTGATTGTTTTAACACTTCACTGTGCACTTTATTTACAACTATTGGTGGTTGTTTTAACTCTTTACTTTGCACTTTATTTACAACTATTGGTGGTTGTTTTAACTTTTCACTGTGCACTTTATTTACAACTATTGGTGGTTGTTTTAACTTTTCACTGTGCACTTTATTTACAACTATTGGTGGTTGTTTTAACTCTTCACTGTACACTTTATTTACAACTATTGGTTGTTGTTTTAACTCTTCACTGTGCACTTTATTTATTAAATTAAAATAATTATTAGTGAATATTAATGAAAATAAACAAAAATTATTATGACTGGAAATTTCACATATGATTCAAAATTAAAATATTTTTCTTTTTGATAAAACTAGAGTAAATTCATTTGAGGAAAATATGGGTCTAGGACAAAATACCCCCTCTGGACAAAACCCCCCTCCGGACAAAATCCCCCTCCGGACAAATATCCCCGCCGGACAAATCCCCCCTCCGGACAAAATCCCTCTTGGGTCTTTATATCAATTAAAGATAATATCATAATTTTAAAGTTAGGAATTGTAATACAAACCGTTTAATGATTTGATTTTGAAATTTACTAATAAAGAATCACAGTATATTTTGTTAATTTTTATTTAAATCTGTCTCATTCATTTTTCAGGGTAATTGTGATATAGTAATATAGTTAATTATTTCATGCCCATATCTAACATAATGAAATAAAAATGTAATTTGGCAATGTGTCATATGATTTGCCTTGTATTATTACATATAACAATAGTTAAAGTGCCTTTAGTACAATTAGGTATTTACAACATCTTTTCTTTAAATAATTATATCGTTAATACTTTCTAAACTAGTAGGGACAGTGCTGCAATTAAATTCAAATAATATTGTTGAGTATCTCCAGTCTAGTATCTGGAGTTAAATATCAAAACATTAAAGAATTCAAGATAAAATATTTGATAGGTCAAACGTAAAATACAGGAAAGGCTTTTAATTAAGTTGCTTGCAATGTTTTGCAAAAATTCTTCATTGGAATATTTTTCATATTGGGCCGTAATCTTCTTTATTCGCTTTTTTCTGTGTGGTTGAGGCTCATGACCAGGACAATGTTGAGCCACCCGGTAGTCCTGATATTTAATTTCTGCTTTAATTAAGTCAAAGAACTTCCAAATATGTGCATGTTAACCACCTAAATTTGAGAAAAACCGTCTGTGCCAAGCTTCGACGATGTTATTAGTTCGAGGTTGATGGTCATTAGTTCTACAGTGGGTGTTCCACAAAGATACTTGAAATGTTGGAGGCCTACTTGCTTTACGATATTGCCTCCCAATATAAACATCCTCAAAATAATTCAATGTCTGAACTCCTCCTTCTGGCATTAGATAAGATAACGTGTAAAACACAGTTTCAATATCGTCAGGAGGAACAAAAGATAATGCTGCTATCATACGCATCTTAACTGTATAGTCAGCATCTTCTTGATACTTTATTTGTAAAAAATATGCCTTCAAAACTTATTAAAGTCTGTCTGTTTGTATCCAGAGGCGGATTTTATCCGGAGGGGGATTTTGTCCGGAGGGGGATTTTGTCCGGAGGGGAAATTGTCTGGAGGGGGATTTTATCCGAATGTATACTGGTAGTTATAAAATCTTCAGACCGGTTTGTTATTTGAAGTTAATTATTTTGTGATTTTGAAATAAAACAGTGTCATTGGATATTTCCCTTCTGCTCAAATGTTTGTGGTTTTAGAATGGTTGTTTGACAATAATATTTATTGCTTTAAGAGAGTTAATAAGACTTTCAAACTCTGTTACATGTAATGCATTTGGTGAGGGTAATTAACCACCTACTGTTTTCTCTAGGCAAGAGGTTTTCTGTGGTTTACTTTATAGAAATAACGAGCTTTTGAGGTTTCATGTATCCTAACAGATTTCAAGTTTGATGTTTCTTTTCTGTGAGAAAGTAATTAGTTTAGTCGGAAATATAGGAGGAGTTATTTTTGAATTGGTCAGTTTCTATTAGTTGAGGGTAGAATTAGGGACAGCCTACAGGAGGGTTGAGAACCAATCGGAATTGGGGAAGTGAGATCAGCGGAACTTAAGTTTGGATTAGGGTGGAGTTTTAGATGAATCTGGGGAGTATATAAGCGGTGGATTGAGATTGTGAAGGGGTGCTACTCTGTCTGTCGTCGCTCTCTGCTTGCAAGAGTGTCTCAAGTAGTTTACCGGTCTGGATAAGACCCCGGCGGGGTGAGTCTTCTCTCACCCCAGCCTTAGGTAACCATCGCAGGACTTAGTCGATGAAGATCTCCGCCCGTAATAGTGGTGGAGATAGGATCCTTAGCAAGTGGCTGAATCTTGCAATTCAATGGATCCCGGCAGTAGAGGTTGTATTCTTTACGGCAGAGTCGAAGCCAAACGAGACAGGATGTGGGAACCAAGAACTGAAGTCTATTGCAGAATAACTTCTGACGTTGCAGAACAACTTCTGATGTTGCAGAGTAGACATTCAATAAGCAGTAGGAGTCTGAAGCCAGAGTCACCATCATAGTACCACGATTTGCACGAGATGTCGTCCACGTCAATTAGCAAAGTTCCAGTGGAGGACTGCAACCGTTACCAACACACTAGTACCGTGGTTCCGAAGAGTTTCCAGCCAAACCTACTCCATTAGGAACTCAGTAAACCCCACCCGTTTTCCCTCAGTGATTGTGTCAGTGTTTATTTGTGAAAAGTATACTCTCAACCTCCAAAGCTTGACCCATGTTGTAAGTTAAACTCCTCCATAGGTAGATATTTGATTAATTGAATTAAATGTACGATGTTTAGGTAGGATTTACTATTTCTCGAACCTTTTGTCTGATCGATTACTTAATTAGAGTACACCTAATTTAAACTATGACTGTGTTTTATTTAACCTTGTTATTTTGGTACGATATTTGATTTGATGCTATTTAATGAAGTGAAGATATTGATGATTATTATTGACAAGTAACGTAAACAGTAAATTAAACAAATTGATTATTCTTTCTAGGGAGAATCGTAACCCACGTAATCAAATGCCCGCTCGGCATTAATTAATAACCACGCTACCATGTGAAAGAAAGAACTTAACTACTGGAAATATTGAATATGAATATTGAAATAAAGAAATGCCTGCCCGGCAAGAAAAAAAACCACCCCCCTCCCCCTCAGGGAGGACCCCGATCATACATTGATGGCCTAGCGTTGGGATAATCAATTTGTCTTGTGTTGCAAATCGTACCAGAAAACAAGAAACATAGGTTGATTTATTTTCATTTCATTGTACTGTAGAATGTTTTGTCTTTATTTCTTATTTTAATGATGTGTTATTCTTTTTGATGTTGTAATAATTTGAGGGATATTAAGTCATTGCAAAGTTAGGTCCCGAATCGAAGGGCAGGGAATATAACTCAGAGGTACAGATTGTTGGAAAGCTTGAGATGTAATGACAGAGGTAATTAATAGTGGTGAATAATTATATTATTTTGAAGGCAGAGTCAGGAATTTATAGAGCTCAGTTAGATGGAATAATAGTAACAGAAGTGATACTTATGGTATAGGAGGTTAGGTATGCGGAATAGCGACGGTACTTGAGTATCACCGTAGAGAAGCTTAGGGACCCCTACTGTTTCAACTAGTGGTGTTAGTGATGGTACATGTCATTAGGATACTATAAACGGGAATTTAAAGTTCGTGCAAGTTAGTTTGAGGGTAGGTAACTGTATCTTCAGGGAATATTGATATTTGAGATCAACTAGGATAGGTAATGGAGATTAGGGATAACTGATAACTGCGTATTGATATATGAATTAATTGATCACTAATTCGATATAGCAATTTACCCAAGGGTCCAGTTGCAACTTTGAAATGTTGTATTCTTTATTTGACGGATTATCAGAATATCTATGACCCCCATTGTGAGATAGGGAGGTTCAGAACCGTAGATTTTTAATAGTCAAGCGTAGCTAGGGATAGAAAGTATTTTGAGATACGGAAAATGGTCTAGAATAGAGGGAGGTATTTTGAGGAATTGCCTAGAGTAGAGACAGGGATTTGAGGAAGCCTGAGGTTGAGGCAGAGATTTTGAAGAGTCAGTAATAGCAAAGATAGACAGAGGCAAATGATGAATTATCGGGCATATGAAGTTGAATTGAATCTCTCTAGAGTAATATTGAAGTGTACACTTAAATAATGGAAAGTCCATATGGTGGAGGAGAGCACAACTATAATAAGAGTTGATTGCATACCTCAGGTCGTGTCCCTCTACTTTAAAGAAGTATGAGGAGGTTGAATTTGTTATGACTGGTGCCGTCTTAATTTCAATAATCCTTTTGGCCAATTTAGGTGTTTTTTGTAATTGATTGCTTTCGGGCACGGCTTTCGTGAAAACGATATTCCTACGGGATGCCAAGATGCGTCAACTGTTTTGGGCAAGTGAAGCTAGCTTGCAGTGTTACGACCGGTAGAAAGGTAGTAGAGACCTTGTTGATTTTAGACTCAGAGATGATTGCAAACTAACGAAGAAAGTTATGTGGAGCCCAGTGCCTAGTTATCTCAGAGAAATAGAGAAGTTGCTAAATGACAATTGAAAGGGAATTCTTGATATTAGAATAGTGATAGTATAGTTCAGAAATAGGGAAGTTACTTAAGGACCAGAGAATAGGTACAGTTAGTGGTACTCAGGCGTAGGGAACCAATTTAATGGTGCAGATGTTATTGGGAAAGATGAATAGTGGTGAAGTTAACCACAGGTTGTAAACAGAAGTTAGACTTATTTCGTATTTGAAGGGACTGTCAGGAAATTACTAATTAGTGAGGAATTTATTGTGAGCTATGAAGGAAACTTCAATTTTGAGAATTGATTAAAGTGAAGTAAATTATGAATCTTTAATCCAAACATTTAAATTAAATTAGGATAAAATGGTAACTCATTTATACCTTTTTAATCTTAAAATAATTATGTAATTAATTTTAAGATGGTCAGACGAAGGTTCGTTAGGTAGGCTAGCTTTAATATGTAATGAGCACTATTTGTAATATTATGCATTTGCATTGTAAGAAATAATCTGGAGGAATTTCTGATGTAATGAAATTGGAGTATAAAATGGAGGCACCTATGTAATTTCTGTCATTGGTAGACATGAAGAATTATTGAAATAGGAACAGAGAATTGGAAAAGGAATTTTGATAAGTTCGTTGTCATTTTGAATCAATGATTTTTAAAATGTGTTTGACAGATATATGGAGATGGGTCAGAGATAAAGAATTGTCATTATCGGAATTGGTTGAGATAAATTCATAATTATTGAACAAGTACAAGTTTGAAACAGAAAATATGATAATGATATTCAAATAATATTGTGCTTAAATGTAGGTAGAGTTACAATAAGAAAGGTGTCATTGTAGTTTGATAATTAGTGTACGCTCATTTAGTTTAAGGTAATTTTTAAAGATAAATAATTTAAGGATATTTTTCTCCATTGTAATAATAATATTGTCACGACTCGAATAATATTACCTACATAGAATTCATATTTGTTTGAACAAAGAATTGTATTGATTAATTTGTTTTTGGTGATATTGTGTTGCTTTTGATTTTATTATTTTTTGTATTAAATAATATTGTGTTTTGATTTTGGAAATAATTTTGATAATCGGATGCTATTATTTTGGGAATACAATTTTTTTTGTAATGGTTATATTTCTAATGAGCACAAGGGAAGTATGTATTCGTAACGTCAGATGGTCGAGGCTTACCGTTTTCTATGAATATTTCTACTTAACTTTGAAAGGAGTACCAAGATAAATTGTAACGTACATGTAGTGTGATGAAGAACCAGGGTAATTTTTTTTTTCGGTCTGAATATTTTTTCCACAGAGGGGGTTATGTATACTGGTAGTTATAAAATCTTCAGACCGGTTTGTTATTTGAAGTTAATTATTTTGTGATTTTGAAATAAAACAGTGTCATTGGATATTTCCCTTCTGCTCAAATGTTTGTGGTTTTAGAATGGTTGTTTGACAATAATATTTATTGCTTTAAGAGAGTTAATAAGACTTTCAAACTCTGTTACATGTAATGCATTTGGTGAGGGTAATTAACCACCTACTGTTTTCTCTAGGCAAGAGGTTTTCTGTGGTTTACTTTATAGAAATAACGAGCTTTTGAGGTTTCATGTATCCTAACAGATTTCAAGTTTGATGTTTCTTTTCTGTGAGAAAGTAATTAGTTTAGTCGGAAATATAGGAGGAGTTATTTTTGAATTGGTCAGTTTCTATTAGTTGAGGGTAGAATTAGGGACAGCCTACAGGAGGGTTGAGAACCAATCGGAATTGGGGAAGTGAGATCAGCGGAACTTAAGTTTGGATTAGGGTGGAGTTTTAGATGAATCTGGGGAGTATATAAGCGGTGGATTGAGATTATGAAGGGGTGCTACTCTGTCTGTCGTCGCTCTCTGCTTGCAAGAGTGTCTCAAGTAGTTTACCGGTCTGGATAAGACCCCGGCGGGGTGAGTCTTCTCTCACCCCAGCCTTAGGTAACCATCGCAGGACTTAGTCGATGAAGATCTCCGCCCGTAATAGTGGTGGAGATAGGATCCTTAGCAAGTGGCTGAATCTTGCAATTCAATGGATCCCGGCAGTAGAGGTTGTATTCTTTACGGCAGAGTCGAAGCCAAACGAGACAGGATGTGGGAACCAAGAACTGAAGTCTATTGCAGAATAACTTCTGACGTTGCAGAACAACTTCTGATGTTGCAGAGTAGACATTCAATAAGCAGTAGGAGTCTGAAGCCAGAGTCACCATCATAGTACCACGATTTGCACGAGATGTCGTCCACGTCAATTAGCAAAGTTCCAGTGGAGGACTGCAACCGTTACCAACACACTAGTACCGTGGTTCCGAAGAGTTTCCAGCCAAACCTACTCCATTAGGAACTCAGTAAACCCCACCCGTTTTCCCTCAGTGATTGTGTCAGTGTTTATTTGTGAAAAGTATACTCTCAACCTCCAAAGCTTGACCCATGTTGTAAGTTAAACTCCTCCATAGGTAGATATTTGATTAATTGAATTAAATGTACGATGTTTAGGTAGGATTTACTATTTCTCGAACCTTTTGTCTGATCGATTACTTAATTAGAGTACACCTAATTTAAACTATGACTGTGTTTTATTTAACCTTGTTATTTTGGTACGATATTTGATTTGATGCTATTTAATGAAGTGAAGATATTGATGATTATTATTGACAAGTAACGTAAACAGTAAATTAAACAAATTGATTATTCTTTCTAGGGAGAATCGTAACCCACGTAATCAAATGCCCGCTCGGCATTAATTAATAACCACGCTACCATGTGAAAGAAAGAACTTAACTACTGGAAATATTGAATATGAATATTGAAATAAAGAAATGCCTGCCCGGCAAGAAATACAACAAGAAACACCCCCCCCCCTCAGGGACCCCCGATCATACACGAAGGGGGATAATGTTCGGAGGGGGATTTTGACCTTTTCCCGGAAAATATATACCTAAAATATTTGTTATTCAACTTTAATTAATTATTGTGCCGGCATCGGCATAATTATTTTACGCTTCCTTGTTAGGTGATACCATTTAATAAAATGTGTTGCCTTGACTATCATTAGCAAAAGTTCCTTCCGACTTTTTGTTGTTTTCCTTAGCTAAAGTGTTAGTGCTTTTCTTTTTATCTTTTGACATATTAGCCTTTGTGTACCTTTGTTCTTCAGTTTGTGTGTCCTTTACATTAGATTTTTAATTACATAAATCATGTGCATTATGTGTTACAGGGTAATTCATTATAAATCTTAGTGAGAGATTGACAATTTGTTGTTAAAATTACCTAGACTGGAAAAAACAGATCAGTTCATCTGTAGGCTTAAAACACAGTTCTGTAAGTTTTAATCTTTATTACTCTACCCGTATGAATATTATAATAAATAGGTAGATATGTTTAGAGGGATCCGGAAAATTGATCGAAAGTAATTGATCGAAAACAATTATTGACCGAAAGCAATTGATCGAATGGAAAATTGATCGAATCGAAAATTGATCGAAAGGAAAATTGATCGAATCGAAAATTGATCGAAAGGAAAATTGGTCGAATGGAAAATTGATCGAAAGGAAAATTAATCGAAAGGAAAATTGGTCGAATGGAAAATTGATCGAAAGGGAAATTGATCGAAAGGAAAATTAATCGAAAGGAAAATTGGTCGAATGGAAAATTGATCGAAAGGGAAATTGATCGAATGGAAAATTGATCGAATCGAAAATTGATCGAAAGGAAAATTGGTCGAATGGAAAATTGATCGAAAGGAAAATTAATCGAAAGGAAAATTGGTCGAATGGAAAATTGATCGAAAGGGAAATTGATCGAATGGAAAATTGATCGAATCGAAAATTGATCGAAAGGAAAATTGGTCGAATGGAAAATTGATCGAAAGGAAAATTAATCGAAAGGAAAATTGGTCGAATGGAAAATTGATCGAAAGGGAAATTGATCGAATGGGAAATTGATCGAAAGGAAAATTGATCGAACAACAATTGATCGCATGGAGAATTGACCGAAAAAAATTGATCGAAAATGATATTGGATCTATGTACACAAATTGACAATGAAAATTAAAACCATGGATTACCAGAGAAACTTACTTGCAATATATATAGATCTTGTTACCATGATTTATATATAACGATAATTCTAATAACAATAATATATAATAATAATATATGTATAACATTTCTTCAATCAACTGTTTTTCTATAACAGAGAATTATATGCTTTGATTTGAAGAATTTTCCCAATTTGAAGAATTTTAATTTTTCTTAGTTCTAGAATTTAGATTGTTCTAGATAACTTATGAAATGAAAGTTGATTAATTAATTCATTTAGATACCATTTTTATGGGGTATCACTCCGCACCTCTTATAATTTCAGAAGCACTTGTTTTAGCCTAAATATGATTGAACCATCATTTCAAGCATCCTCTTTTCTTCCATAAACATCATGAAGCACCATTATCATATTAGTATTTCTAGAGCTAAATCACGAATTATGTGGAGCTCTCAAAACGATCTGAAAAAAGTTTGCGTTGGTGATTTTTAACTCCCGCAAACTCTCCACTAACTTTAGAACCGAGATATAGATATTCATATTATTTTAACATGTTAACACAAGCATTAACAATTACATTATGCCAAACTTTCAACTTCTCAGTCTCAACGGTTTTCCCGCCACAACCGTGCGCAGTGATACCCCAGATAATTTAGAGGTAGAGGAGTATCACTGCGCATCATTAATAACAATATTTGTATGTAAATAAATTTAAAAATTATTAGTTTTTAGCTCTCAAAAAAGGCATTAATATTGAATAAGGTGTTATTTGATTATAATATTGATTAAAAATAAACTTACGTTCGTAGTAGCTATGCTACTTGATGTGGGGGGTATTAAGATAGGGAGAAGGGGTATTCATGTGGGGGTAAGTGTTAATTGAATTAAATATTGATTAGAAATATATCGCACTATATTACTTGATATAAGTAGCTAACTAGTTGCGTAAAATTTAAGTGTTAAATATGTTGTAGATTCATTAAAAATGTGTTTAAAAGGTAACGAACAATTAGATTGGGGAGAGGGCATTTATAGATGGAATCACAGACATTTAGATGAAGACAGTATGATTTAGATGGGGGAGAGGGGGTGTGGGAATGGGGGAGAGAGAAAATTTAGATTAGGAAAAAGGGAAATTAGATGGGAAGAGAGTGAGATTTCGATGAGAGGATTTTAATGTGAAGAGAGGGGATTTAGATGGATGGAGAGGGATATTTAGATTGGTAAAAAAGGGTTTAGATAGGGTGTAGGAGTGGTATTAAAATGGGTGAGTGGAGGGATTCAGGAGGGGGGGGGGGGAAAGGAGTGTTGCATTTATGTTGCCAATGAGTATTTCATTTATTTAGTTAATATTTCGAAATTGGTTGAAAACCATCCTCATTCATGACCATTTCATCACGAGAAAAAGAGTTTTTCTAGTACATTTAGTTTTTGAGTAAGTACAGAGTTTGCGGGATTGTGCGCAGTGATACCTCGTCCGACCCTAAAGGTTTAACGTCTGTTTCGGAACCAAAAGCCATATCACTGACGGCAACAGGGAATTGAATACAAGAGATAGGAAGAAGCACCGGTTGCTTCTTCATGAACAAAAGTCAATTCATGAACAAAGTCACTTAATACCGTCGGTGACAATGCTCATGGATGCAGAATAGCTACTCTGTGAGTGCAGTCACTTACCAAAGATTGTAACAAAAAGGGACACTAAGCACTGGTTGCTGCACTCACAGATGGAAGAAGAAAATGAAGGTGATCTATTCGATCAATCAATTGTTGTGCGATCAATTTTCCTTTCGACCAATTTTCCTTTCGACAAATTTTCTTTTCGATCAATTTTCCATTCGACCAATTTTCCATTCGATCAATTGCTTTCGATGAATTGTTTTCGGTTAATTGCTTTCGATCAATTTTCCTAGACCCATGTTTAGAGTCATGTATTTGTGTTTTTTATCTCAGGTCACTAAACCAATGAGGTAAATTTATTGAAGAATAAATTCTAGAAAATCCTGCCTTTTACTTCCACGGACAGTTTAGAGTCGTGACAATTATATTAAAGTAAGAGTTGATTAACGGTTATTTTTTCGAGAATTTTGAGCTTACCTTAATAGTTTATTTCGGAGGATTACCTTTCCATCATCAGAAACCTAAAATATTTAACTTTAAAGAATCCATTATAAAATAGTCTGGGAGGTATTTTTTTAATAGGGATCTAGAATGAATGAATTAATAATGTTCGATATTGAAGTGTTTCGGGAAAAACGTACTCTCATAATAAAAAGAAGAACAAAAGTAGATATAACACATTTTAAATTAAAATTGTTTACTCAAACGTTTCGGATTATAGAATATATATTTTTGGTTAATTTATTTCGTCTGAAACATTAATAGAAATAATGATTAATAAATACTACACTCAGGTTATTTCTATATCTTTATTTAAAAAAATATCTAATTAAAAGATAAGTGTATGTTGTTGAAATAATAAAAATGTATAAAAAAAATCGTCATAATTGCCGGACAGGGTTAAGTTGCAATAATCAGAAGCCGTATGGATATCGTATGAAAATATCAATAAGTTATTATTTAAAATAGGAATCTATGTTTTATAATATATTCATTGTGTTCAGAACAATATAAAAACATAAATAAATTATTATTTTACTTGAAATAACAAGGAGTTTAATTGTGTATTTTCAATGTATACATTTCAATATTTTGATGCTTTTTTTTTAATAATAATATATTGAAATTTCCGTCCGATATTTAATTTGTTATTGTGACTTTACCCTTCAAATTTTCTATAAACTTTAAAAATAAATTAAAAATTTCAGATCATATTTATTATTTACCTTTAAAAATGCAATCAGAGTGACAATAATTCAATGGTGTTAGGGAAAGTTTCGAATTATTGGTCGGTTCTATATTTTCGGTCACGTATGAAAACACGTTATAATGATTATTAGTTTATTTTAATTTTAATTGGTATCCATGATACCAATTAAAATAGAAATTATTATTTAGATATTATATCGGTTTTCTTATATAAACGAAGATGTGAAACCGACCGATAATTCGTAACTTACAGATAATTCGGGGTAAAAATAGGTACCGATCTGACGTATAGAAGGCTCTGATTGACCTGTGCTAACACCCACTTCCCGAGTACGGCAAACCTGATTAAATTACCCTGCAGTTAGGACTAATAAAGTGACTATGTTTTGATGTTCAAATTCTCTCTAATTAATAAAAACCGTTGTGAACAAATAAATTTATTTATATAAATATACTTCGTATCCCACTTTCAGTAATTAGATAGGAAAAGATGAAGAATGTAGCTATGACCCGCACGGCAATATTTTGATACGATATTATAATTTCAATCTATTTCTTCAATTTTTAAATGAATTTCATCCGTAAAATATATCAGTCTATGTGAAAAAAAAAATTGAAAAGGAATTTAAACGATGCATGGTATAATTTAATAATAATTAATCAATAAATAACTTAATATGAAGGCACGGACCATGTTTGGAGTGTTCAGCTACAGCCAATATAGATTATTGAAAAGCCGTTATTTTTAACGGGAAACTACTCTAGTCATAATATGTATATCATTCCGATAGAAAAATTTGGTCAGTTAACAGGATTATATACTCAGTTTAAAAACCTAAATATCATCACAAGGACGATAGAGGGTTAATAATTATACCTAAATGAATATCAGCCACTTCAATACATTCATAAACAACAAAAACAACTACAACAACAAAAAGCAATAACAAAATCAGCAATAACAACGTTAGCAATGAGACTTTAATTACCAGCTGTTTATATGAGAGACCAAACAACAAGTCAAATGAAACCGAACTCTAAAACAAACAACAATGTTTTACAGACTGAGGGGACCATGTTTTACCGACTAAAAGGACCATGTTTTACCGACTAAAAGGACCATGTTTTACTGACTAAAAGGACCATGTTTTACTGACTAAAAGGACCATGTTTTACCGACTAAAAGGACCATGTTTTACTGACTAAAAGGACCATGTTTTACTGACTAAAAGGACCATGTTTTACCGATTAAAAGGACCATGTTTTACTGACTAAAAGGACCATGTTTTACTGACTAAAAGGACCATGTTTTACCGACTAAAAGGACCATGTTTTACTGACTAAAAGGACCATGTTTTACTGACTAAAAGGACCATGTTTTACCGACTAAAAGGACCATGTTTTACTGACTAAAAGGACCATGTTTTACTGACTAAAAGGACCATGTTTTACCGACTAAAAGGACCATGTTTTACTGACTAAAAGGACCATGTTTTACCGACTAAAAGGACCATGTTTTACCGACTAAAAGGACCATGTTTTACAGACTAAAAGGACCATGTTTTACCGACTAAAAGGACCATGTTTTACCGACTACAAGGACCATGTTTTACCGACTAAACGGACCATGTTTTACCGACTAAAAGGACAATGTTTTACCGACTACAAGGACCATGTTTTACCGACTACAAGGACTATGTTTTACCGATATAATAAACTGTTTTACCGAAATGTTATTTATATCCTATAAAAAATTTCAACCTACATATTATTCACAACCGATAACTGTAACTGAACCTTCTGAGTGTGTTATTTAAATTAATTGTATTAGTTACAGGTAACATATAAATAAAATATCAAATGGTAGACTATAGGGTATGTTTCAGCCATATAAAAAATTAACGTTCCAAATGGTTATTTCAATTGGTATCCATGATACCTTGGTATTTCAATGGGTATCCATGATACCAATTGAAATAACGAGTTAAAATGGTATATAATATATATTTCTTATACGATCGAAAATGTGGAACTGACCGATAACTCGGAGCTTCCCCTAATCATTTTTACCAATTAATTATAGGGTTGTTAATCTTCTTCCTTTTCCTCATTAAAATATCTCTCTCCCTTCTTAATCTCACTTTAATCGACTTTTGGAATTTTCATTTATTCAGGATTAAGTTATTTTAATTTGAAGTCGCAAGAAGAGTATTGTTTTTTTTTAATTTCTCTTATATAAATAACAAGAAAATAAAGGATATTATTGCTATGTAGTGACCGGTGATGTTACTATGACGTTAAAATGATGTTATAATGACGCTAAAATGATGTTATTATGACGTTAAAATGATGTTATAATGACGCTAAAATGATGTTATTATGACGTTAAAATGATGTTACTATAACGTTAAAATGATGTTATTATGACGTTAAAATGATGTTATTATGACGTTAAGATGATGTTATTATGACGTTAAAATGATGTTACTATGACGTTAAAATGATGATACTATGACGTTAAAATGATGTTACTATGACGTTAAAATGATGTTACTATGACGTTAAAATGATGTTACTATGAAGTTAAAATGATGTTACTATGACTTTAAAATGATGTTACTATAACGTTAAAATGATGTTACTATGACGTTACAATGATGTTATTATGACGTTAAAATGATGTTACTATGACGTTACAATGATGTTATTATGACGTTAAAATGATGTTACTATGACGTTAAAATGATGTTACTATGACGTTAAAATGATGTTACTATGACGTTACAATGATGTTATTATGACGTTAAAATGATGTTACTATGACGTTAAAATGATGTTACTATAACGTTAAAATGATGTTACTATGACGTTAAAATGATGTTATTATGACGTTAAAATGATGTTACTATAACGTTAAAATGATGTTACTATGACGTTAAAATGATGTTACTATGACGTTAAAATGATGTTACTATGACTTTAAAATGATGTTACTATGACTTTAAAATGATGTTACTATGACGTTAAAATGATGTTACTATAACGTTAAAATGATGTTACTATAACGTTAAAATGATGTTACTATAACGTTAAAATGATGTTACGATGACGTTAAAATGATGTTACCATGACGTTACAATGATGTTACTATGACGTTAAAATGATGTTACTATGAGGTTAAAATGATGTTACTATGATTTTAAATGATGTTACTATGACGTTAAAATGATGTTACTATGACGTTAAAATGATGTTACTATGATTTTAAAATGATGTTACTATAACGTTAAAATGATGTTACTATGACGTTACAATGATGTTACTATATGACGTTAAAATGATGTTACTATGACGTTAAAATGATGTTACTATGACTTTAAAATGATGTTACTATGACGTTAAAATGATGTTACGATGACGTTAAAATGATATTACTATGACGTTAAAATGATGTTACTATGATGTTAAAATGATGTTACTATGACGTTAAAATGATGTTACTATGACGTTAAAATGATGTTACTATGACGTTAAAATGATGTTACTATGACGTTAAAATGATGTTACTATGACGTTAAAATGATGTTACTATGACGTTAAAATGTTATTCAAATGATGTTAAAATGACGTTTAAATGTTATTTAAATGATGTTACTATGACGTTAAAATGATGTTATTATGACGTTAAAATGATGTTACTATGACGTTAAAATGATGTTACTATGACGTTAAAATGATGTTACTATGACGTTAAAATGATGTTACTATGATTTAAAAATGATGTTACTATGACGTTAAAATGATGTTACTATGACGTTAAAATGATGATACTATGACGTTAAAATGATGTTACTCTGACGTTAAAATGATGGGATCAGTGTAAATTCATCGCGGGTAAATTCATCGCAGTAAATTCATCGCGGTAAATTCATCGCGTGGTAAATTCATCGCATGGTGAATTCATCGCGTGGTAAATTCATCGCATGGTAATTTCATCGCATGGTAATTTCATCGCATGGTAAATTCATTGCATAGTAAATTCATCGCATGGTAATTTCATCGCATAGTAAATTCATCGCATGGTAAATTCATCGCATGGTAATTTCATCGCAGGTAAATTCATCGCATAATAATCATCGATGACATATAAAAGAAAAGTAGATAATACAAATAAAAGAGAGATAAATGAAAGATGATTTTTTTTATAAAGACATTGAAACGTTACAAACAATATGGTGCACAGAAAATTAAGCCCAGGACAATTGAGCCCCAGGAAAATTGGTCCCAAGGACAATTGAGCTCACGACAATTGGGCCCTCGACAATTGAGCTCCAAAACATTTGAACCCAGAAAAAATTGGGCAGAAGACACATTAAAGAAGTGTTACTTTGATATTATTTGGGTAGTGACAATATCATCTTTGAAATATGTTTTATATTCTCTAAAAATAAGTTTGTAATTTTGAAATTAGTTTGATATACTTGATATGGTGAATATTAACAAGCCTTTAAATCACATTTGTATACTAATCTCACGTTTCGGTGTAATGAAAATCTTTGAAGTATTTAAATAATTTTTATTAACTTGAATCATGTTATGTGAATTTTAAAGATTTTCGTAACATTGAACTAAGAAAAATTGAACAGTTGTAGGAATAAAATGAGATTGTGAAATTAGCTTTTGTAATACTAATTTATGAAACTCTTCTATATTGAACACTGAACAGTGAACAGGTTTCAACAAATTCACATTAACTTTAATTCGACTTGTATGTTCCAATAATTTCAGCATGTCTTGGAGAGCTACGGCCTTCTTTAAATACCCACATTGGTCTCTTCATCTAAAATACTTACATTCTTATTTTTTATTGTCACTTCATCTAAAATAGCTACATTCTTATTTTCTATTGGCTACATCCTAACTCATTCACTATACAGGAGTTCACTATAGAGGTACTGCAACTAGGAAATATGTTGCTTACATGACCTATCTCAGAACAGAAAATTATAGTAATTTAAAAGAATAAAACCATTTATTCATGAAATGAATATGTTCTATTAAAAGATATATATGTTTCACAACAAGAATGTATTTTTTTCATATTAGGAATATTCTATATTTTAATTATGCTCAAGACGATATATTTTTATACAAAACGCATATTGTCACATACCTAGTTATTACGGTAACAATGGTCTTTAATTAAGTTGATACTGTAGACTCTGAAAAAAATGGGCAAATAATATATTGATTCTTGGCCCCAATTGTCGTGGGCCCAATTGTCCGGGGTCCAATTGTCGTGGGGCCTTATTGTCCTGGGCCCAATTGTCTTGTGCCTAATTGTCGGTCAACGAAATAATATATGGATATGTTGCTAAAGCAAACCGTTAATATTAAGATTAAATTCTATCGTTACAACTTCAAAAAATATATATCTAAATTACTTTTAAAAAGATGAATTGTAATCAATACCTCTTAATTTATTAGAAAACCTGGTTCCCATTTACTGATGCAATTTTGTTTTGCTGATGATATTTTCAAAGAGGTGTATCATTTAAAGTTATGTTGTTCTTCAAACTATGAGTAGCTACACAAATACGTAATTTGAGAAATATTAAAAATTTAAATAAAAGAAAAAATACATACATAACTATAAAATAATAAATTAATGCAAGTATACTCATATTAAATATTTCAAATTAAATATTAATTGAATGATATACATGCGAAAATTATTTGACATTCTATTACTAAAATCCAATAATTTGAAATAAACAACAGCACAGATACGTACAAACAAGTTACCCTAATCCAGCGAAAAAAGATTAAGGTCGGCGCGATAATTTGCAAAAAGTATATTAAAGTTTATCAATTTAATTTTATAATGTACCATGCGATGATTTTACCATGCGATGAATTTACCATGCGATGAATTTACCACGCGATAAATTTACGGCGATGAATTTACCAGCGATGAATTTACCGGATACCAAAATGATGTTACTATAACGTTAAAATGATGTTACTATAACGTTAAAATGATGTTACCATGACGTTAAAATGATGTTACTATAACGTTAAAATGATGTTACTATGACGTTAAAATGATGTTACTATGACGTTAAAATGATGTTACTATGACGTTAAAATGATGTTACTATGACGTTAAAATGATGTTACTATAACGTTAAAATGATGTTACTATGAAGTTAAAATGATGTTACTATAACGTTAAAATGATGTTACTATAACGTTAAAATGATGTTACTATAACGTTAAAATGATGTTACTATGACGTTAAAATGATGTTACTATGACGTTAAAATGATGTTACTATGACGTTAAAATGATGTTACTATGACGTTAAAATGATGTTACTATAACGTTAAAATGATGTTACTATAACGTTAAAATGATGTTACTATGACGTTAAAATGATGTTACTATGACGTTAAAATGATGTTACTATAAGGTTAAAATGATGTTACTATAACGTTAAAATGATGTTACTATAACGTTAAAATGATGTTACTATGACGTTAAAATGATGTTACTATGACGTTAAAATGATGTTACTATGACGTTAAAATGATGTTACTATGACGTTAAAATGATGTTACTATAACGTTAAAATGATGTTACTATAACGTTAAAATGATGTTACTATGACGTTAAAATGATGTTACTATGACGTTAAAATGATGTTACTATGACGTTAAAATGATGTTACTATGACGTTAAAATGATGTTACTATGACGTTAAAATGATGTTACTATAACGTTAAAATGATGTTACTATAACGTTAAAATGATGTTACTATGACGTTAAAATGATGTTACTATAATGTTAAAATGATGTTACTATAACGTTAAAATGATGTTACTATAACGTTAAAATGATGTTACTATGACGTTAAAATGATGTTACTATGACGTTAAAATGATGTTACTATGAGGTTAAAATGATGTTACTATAACGTTAAAATGATGTTACTATAACGTTAAAATGATGTTACTATGACGTTAAAATGATGTTACTATGACGTTAAAATGATGTTACTATGACGTTAAAATGATGTTACTATGACGTTAAAATGATGTTACTATAACGTTAAAATGATGTTACTATAACGTTAAAATGATGTTACTATGACGTTAAAATGATGTTACTATAACGTTAAAATGATGTTACTATAACGTTAAAATGATGTTACTATAACGTTAAAATGATGTTACTATGACGTTAAAATGATGTTACTATGACGTTAAAATGATGTTACTATGACGTTAAAATGATGTTACTATAACGTTAAAATGATGTTACTATAACGTTAAAATGATGTTACAATGACGTTAAAATGATGTTACTATGACGTTAAAATGAAGTTACTATGACGTTAAAATGATGTTGCTATGATTTTAAAATGATGTTACTATGATTTTAAAATAATGTTACTATGATTTTAAAATGATGTTACTATAACGTTAAAATGATGTTACTATGATTTTAAAATGATGTTACTATGACGTTAAAATGATGTTACTATGACGTTAAAATGATGTTACTATGATTTTAAAATGATGTTACTATGACGTTACAATGATGTTACTATGACTTTAAAATGATGTTACTATGACGTTAAAATGATGTTACTATAACTTTAAAATGATGTTACTATGACGTTAAAATGATGTTACTATGATTTTAAAATCATGTTACTATGACGTTACAATGATGTTACTATGACTTTAAAATGATGTTACTATGACGTTAAAATGATGTTACTATAACTTTAAAATGATGTTACTATGACGTTACAATGATGTTATTATGACGTTAAAATGATGTTACTATGACGTTAAAATGATGTTACTATGACGTTAAAATGATGTTACTATGACGTTAAAATGATGTTACTATGACGTTAAAATGATGTTACTATGACTTTAAAATGATGTTACTATGACGTTAAAATGATGTTACTATAACGTTAAAATGATGTTACTAGGATTTTAAAATGATGTTACTATGATTTCAAAATGATGTTACTATGATTTTAAAATGATGTTACTATGACGTTAAAATGATGTTACAATGACGTTAAAATGATGTTACTATGACGTTAAAATGATGTTACTATAACGTTAAAATGATGTTACTATGACGTTACAATGATGTTATTATGACGTTAAAATGATGTTACTATGACGTTAAAATGATGTTACTATGACGTTAAAATGATGTTACCATGACGTTAAAATGATGTTACT